>CALYOO010000370.1:0-36519 GCA_945261195.1 Cryptosula pallasiana
GATTTTTGCTAACTGATCACTTAGTTACTCGTAAACATTTGATACTCGCTTGATTTTTTTGATAACAGCAATATCCCAATTATGCTTATCGTAAATATTTCAAAAACGGATATTGCGTGTTTCAGTTGGTTTTTCCTACTAAATCGCTTTGTTACTCGTAAACATTTGAAAATTGTTTGATTTTTTCGCTGATAAAACATGTTGCAAGTATCTTTTACCAAATATTACCGTGATTTTCAATCAGTTTTCCTTACTAGATTACTTAATTACTCACCAACGTCCATAATTGTTTTTATTAATCATTGTTGCAAAGCAATGCTGTATTTAAATAATATTACTACGTTTCCAACCAATTTCCTTACTGAATTACTTAATTACACACCAGTATTTCATAATTTCTTTCACTAATAATTACAAATAATATTGTAAATAAATAATTTACCAGGAATATTTATGCTCAAGTCTCCTCTCTCTCTCCTCTAAACACTCTCTCTAGATATATCAAACACAGTTATTTTTATACGTAAACTCAATCTCGAATGCTGATAATATGTGGTCTCAAGCGGATAAATGAAGTTAAAGTACTTTACATTACACAAAATTTACTGTAAATTTTAATCATCTAGAGGACTAATGGTATCCTCTCTCTCCTTTCTCTCAAGATATCTCCTCTCTTTCTCTCTATTTCTCTCTCTCTCCTTTAACCTCTCTCCTCTCTCCCTCTCTAGATGTATACAAATTCAATTATTCTTATATGTAAACTCGATCTCGAATGCTGATGATATGTAGTCTCAAGTGAATAAATGAAGTTAAAGTACTTTGTATTACACAAAATTTACTGTAAATTTTAATCATCTAGAGGGCTAATGCTACCCTTTCTCCTCTCTCCTCTTTCCCTCTCTCCTCTCTTTCAAGATATCATATGAGTCAAAATTACCAAATACTGTAGATTTTAACCATCTAGAGATCTAATTTGGCGATTTTCCAACATATATACCCTATGAGTTAGAATTATGTATATAACTATGTAAAAAAATTATCAAAAACTTGAATGCCATACATTCAAAATCTAGCTGCCATATGAGTTCAAATTAAGTAAAAAAATAATCAAAACTCAAATGCCACTTAAATGCCATTCAAATGCCACTCAAGTACCCCTCAAGTAAAATACAATATAAACTCGGCGAATTCATCCAACGTCGTAACCCATTGCATAACCCCCAAGACCAGAACCACAAAAAAACACTTGGTAGGGAGATCTGCTCATATAATACTACTGTTGGTTACTAGCCAAGTATGCTTGTGGTAGAGTGTAGTACTATTGTTGCAAGTTGTTAGTTACTACCCATGTATGCTTGTGGTGAAGTGTGGTACTATTGTTGTAAGTTGTTAGTTACTAGCCATGTATGCTTGTGGTAGAGTGTGGTACTATCGTTGTGAGTTGTTGGTTACTAGCCAAGTATGCTTGTGGTAGAGTGTAGTACTATCGTTGCAAGTTGTTAGTTACTAGCCATGTATGCTTGTGGTAGAGTGTGGTACTATTGTTGTGAGTTGATAGTTACTAGCCAAGTATGCTTGTGGTAGAATGTGGTACTATCATTGTGAGCTGTTAGTTATTAGCCAAGTATGCTTGTGGTAGAATGTGGTACTATCCTTGTGAGTTGTTCGTTACTAGCCAAGTATGCTTGTGGTAGAATGTGGTACTATCCTTGTGAGTTGTTAGTTACATGTCATATATGCTTGCGGTGGAATGTGGTGCACCAACTATAAATAGGATTTAGTAAGCTCTAACTTTTTCAGGTTTTACTGCGTTTAAAATAACTGGTTTGTAAGTGCCTTCTTATCAGTGAGACAACTCCAATTTTTGCAATCAGGCCTCTCCTAGACTTACATTGTTCAGGAAGTCACCGAAAGTTATGTAAAGCTACAAGCAGGTTTTTAAAGTTGGCTTGTTTGCATAAAAGCACAGCATCCCAGATACTGGCATTGTGCTCATATATTTTTGAATACAAAACAAATAAAAAAAAATCAGATACTAATTTTTTGGAAGCGGTTTTTCTTGAACTGGCAAGTTTTTTCAGTATTCAACTTTTAGGCAAGTGATGGGGTTAGCATACTCTTTAACTGAATTGAGATAAACAAATATAGATGAAAGTTAATTTCTAGCATTAAATTTTACGACGTTGATGGGGCTCTCCCACCGGCGACTAAGGGAGTTGCGCTTTATATATACAGAAATGGAGAAGTATATATATACAGTGATGTAGAAGTCTATATACAGTGATGTAGAAGTATATATAAACGGTGATGTAGAAGTCTATATACAGTGATGTAGAAGTATATATATACAGTGATGTAGAAGTATATATACAGTGATGTAGATGTATATATACAGTGATGTAGAAGTATATATACAGTGATGTAGAAGTATATATACAGTGATGTAGAAGTATATATACAGTGATGTAGAAGTATATATACAGTGATGTAGAAGTATATATACAGTGATGTAGAAGTATATATACAGTGATGTAGAAGTATATATACAGTGATGTAGAAGTATATATACAGTGATGTAGAAGGATATATACAGTAATGTAGAAGTATATATACAGTGATGTAGAAGTATATATACAGTGATGTAGAAGTATATATACAGTGATGTAGAAGCATATATACAGTGATGTAGAAGTGTATATACAGTTATGTAGAAGTATATATACAGTGATGTAGAAGTATAAATACAGTGATGTAGAAGTATATATACAGTGATGTAGAAGTATATATACAGTGATGTAGAAGTATATATACAGTGATGTAGAAGTATATACACAGCAATGTAGAAGTATATATACAGTGATGTAGAAGTATATATACAGCAACGTAGAAGTATATATACAGTGATGTAGAAGTATATATACAGTGATGTAGAAGTATATATACGGTGATGTAGAAGTATATATACAGTGATGTAGAAGTATATATACAGCGATATAAAAGTATATATACAGTGATGTAGAAGTATATATACAGTGATGTAGAAGTATATATACAATGATGTAGAAGTATATATACAGTGATGTAGAAGTATATATACAGTAATGTAGAAGTATATATACAGTGATGTAGAAGTATATATACAGTGATGTAGAAGCATATATACAGTGATGTAGAAGTATACATACAGTGATGTAGAAGTATATATACAGTGATGTAGAAGTATATATACAGTGATGTAGAAGTATATATACAGTAGTGTAGAAGTATATATACAGTGATGTAGAAGTATATATACAGCAATGTAGAAGTATATATACAGTGATGTAGAAGTATATATACAGTGATGTAGAAGTATATATGCAGCAATGTAGAAGTATATATACAGTGATGTAGAAGTATATATACAGCAATGTAGAAGTATATATACAGTGATGTAGAAGTATATATACAGCAACGTAGAAGTATATATACAGTGATGTAGAAGTATATATACAGTGATGTAGAAGTATATATACAGTGATGTAGAAGTATATATACAGTGATGTAGAAGTATATATACAGTGATGTAGAAGCATATATACAGTGATGTAGAAGTATATATACAGTGATGTAGAAGTATATATACAGTGATGTAGAAGTATATATACAGTGATGTAGAAGTATATATACAGTGATGTAGAAGCATATATACAGTGATGTAGAAGTATATATACAGTGAAGTAGAAGTATATATACAGTGATGTAGAAGTATATATACAGTGATGTAGAAGTATATATACAGCAATGTAGAAGTATATATACAGCGATATAAAAGTATATATACAATGATGTAGAAGTATATATACAGTGATGTAGAAGTATATATACAGTAATGTAGAAGTATATATACAGTGATGTAGAAGTATATATACAGCAATGTAGAAGTTTATATACAGTGATATAAAAGTATATATACAGTGATGTAGAAGTATATATACAGCGATATAAAAGTATATATACAGTGATGTAGAAGTATATATACAGTGATGTAGAAGTATATATACAGCGATATAAAAGTATATATACAATGATGTAGAAGTATATATACAGTGATGTAGAAGTATATATACAGTGATGTAGAAGTATATATACAGTGATATAAAAGTATATATACAGTGATGTAGAAGTATATATACAGCGATATAAAAGTATATATACAGTGATGTAGAAGTATATATACAGTGATGTAGAAGTATATATACAGCGATGAAAAAGTATATATACAATGATGTAGAAGTATATATACAGTGATGTAGAAGTATATATACAGTAATGTAGAAGTATATATACAGTGATGTAGAAGTATATATACAGTGATGTAGAAGCATATATACAGTGATGTAGAAGTATATATACAGTGATGTAGAAGTATATATACAGCATTGTAGAAGTATATATACAGTGATATAAAAGTATATATACAGTGATGTAGAAGTATATAAACAGTAATGTAGAACTATATATACAGTGATGTAGAAGTATATATACAGTGATGTAGAAGCATATATACAGTGATGTAAAAGTATATATACAGTGATGTAGAAGTATATATACAGCAATGTAGAAGTATATATACAGTGATGTAGAAGTATATATACAGTGATGTAGAAGTATATACACAGTGATGTAGAAGTATATATACAGTGATGTAGAAGTATATATACAGTGATGTAGAAGCATATATACAGTGATGTAGAAGTATATATACAGTGATGTAGAAGTGTATATACAGTTATGTAGAAGTATATATACAGTGATGTAGAAGTATAAATACAGTGATGTAGAAGTATATATACAGTGATGTAGAAGTATATATACAGTGATGTAGAAGTATATATACAGTGATGTAGAAGTATATACACAGCAATGTAGAAGTATATATACAGTGATGTAGAAGTATATATACAGCAACGTAGAAGTATATATACAGTGATGTAGAAGTATATATACAGTGATGTAGAAGTATATATACGGTGATGTAGAAGTATATATACAGTGATGTAGAAGTATATATACAGCGATATAAAAGTATATATACAGTGATGTAGAAGTATATATACAGTGATGTAGAAGTATATATACAATGATGTAGAAGTATATATACAGTGATGTAGAAGTATATATACAGTAATGTAGAAGTATATATACAGTGATGTAGAAGTATATATACAGTGATGTAGAAGCATATATACAGTGATGTAGAAGTATACATACAGTGATGTAGAAGTATATATACAGTGATGTAGAAGTATATATACAGTGATGTAGAAGTATATATACAGTAGTGTAGAAGTATATATACAGTGATGTAGAAGTATATATACAGCAATGTAGAAGTATATATACAGTGATGTAGAAGTATATATACAGTGATGTAGAAGTATATATGCAGCAATGTAGAAGTATATATACAGTGATGTAGAAGTATATATACAGCAATGTAGAAGTATATATACAGTGATGTAGAAGTATATATACAGCAACGTAGAAGTATATATACAGTGATGTAGAAGTATATATACAGTGATGTAGAAGTATATATACAGTGATGTAGAAGTATATATACAGTGATGTAGAAGTATATATACAGTGATGTAGAAGCATATATACAGTGATGTAGAAGTATATATACAGTGATGTAGAAGTATATATACAGTGATGTAGAAGTATATATACAGTGATGTAGAAGTATATATACAGTGATGTAGAAGCATATATACAGTGATGTAGAAGTATATATACAGTGAAGTAGAAGTATATATACAGTGATGTAGAAGTATATATACAGTGATGTAGAAGTATATATACAGCAATGTAGAAGTATATATACAGCGATATAAAAGTATATATACAATGATGTAGAAGTATATATACAGTGATGTAGAAGTATATATACAGTAATGTAGAAGTATATATACAGTGATGTAGAAGTATATATACAGCAATGTAGAAGTTTATATACAGTGATATAAAAGTATATATACAGTGATGTAGAAGTATATATACAGCGATATAAAAGTATATATACAGTGATGTAGAAGTATATATACAGTGATGTAGAAGTATATATACAGCGATATAAAAGTATATATACAATGATGTAGAAGTATATATACAGTGATGTAGAAGTATATATACAGTGATGTAGAAGTATATATACAGTGATATAAAAGTATATATACAGTGATGTAGAAGTATATATACAGCGATATAAAAGTATATATACAGTGATGTAGAAGTATATATACAGTGATGTAGAAGTATATATACAGCGATGAAAAAGTATATATACAATGATGTAGAAGTATATATACAGTGATGTAGAAGTATATATACAGTAATGTAGAAGTATATATACAGTGATGTAGAAGTATATATACAGTGATGTAGAAGCATATATACAGTGATGTAGAAGTATATATACAGTGATGTAGAAGTATATATACAGCATTGTAGAAGTATATATACAGTGATATAAAAGTATATATACAGTGATGTAGAAGTATATAAACAGTAATGTAGAACTATATATACAGTGATGTAGAAGTATATATACAGTGATGTAGAAGCATATATACAGTGATGTAAAAGTATATATACAGTGATGTAGAAGTATATATACAGCAATGTAGAAGTATATATACAGTGATGTAGAAGTATATATACAGTGATGTAGAAGTATATACACAGTGATGTAGAAGTATATATACAGTGATGTAGAAGTATATATACAGTGATGTAGAAGCATATATACAGTGATGTAGAAGTATATATACAGTGATGTAGAAGTATATATACAGCAATGTAGAAGTATATATACAGTGATATAAAAGTATATATACAGCAATGTAGAAGTATATATACAGTGATATAAAAATATATATACAGTGATGTAGAAGTATATATACAGCGATATAAAAGTATATATACAGTGATGTAGAAGTATATATACAGTGGTGTAGAAGTATATATACAGTGATGTAGAAGTATATATACAGTGGTGTAGAAGTATATATACAGTAATGTAGAAGTATATATACAGTGATGTAGAAGTATATATACAGCAATGTAGAAGTATATATACAGTGATATAAAAGGATATATACAGCAATGTAGAAGTATATATACAGTGATATAAAAGTATATATACAGTGATGTAGAAGTATATATACAATGGTGTAGAAGTATATAGACAGTGATGTAGAAGTATATATACAGTGATGTAGAAGTATATATACAGTAATGTAGAACTATATATACAGTGATGTAGAAGTATATATACAGCGATATAAAAGTATATATACAGTGATGTAGAAGTATATATACAGTGATGTAGAAGTATATATACAACGATATAAAAGTATATATACAATGATGTAGAAGTATATATACAGTGATGTAGAAGTATATATACAGTAATGTAGAAGTATATATACAGTGATGTAGAAGTATATATACAGTGATGTAGAAGCATATATACAGTGATGTAGAAGTATATATACAGTGATGTAGAAGTATATATACAGCAATGTAGAAGTATATATACAGTGATATAAAAGTATATATACAGCAATGTAGAAGTATATATACAGTGATATAAAAGTATATATACGGTGATGTAGAAGTATATAAACAGTGGTGTAGAAGTATATATACAGTGATGTAGAAGTATATATACAGTGATGTAGAAGTATAGATACAGTAATGTAGAACTATATATACAGTGATGTAGAAGTATATATACAGTGATGTAGAAGCATATATACAGTGATGTAGAAGTATATATACAGTGATGTAGAAGTATATATACAGCAATGTAGAAGTATATATACAGTGATGTAGAAGTATATATACAGTGACGTGGAAGTATATATACAGTGATGTAGAAGTATATATACAGTGATGTAGAAGTATATATACAGTGATGTAGAAGTATATATACAGTGATGTAAAAGCATATATACAGTGATGTAGAAGTATATATACAGTGATGTAGAAGTATATATACAGCAATGTAGAAGTATATATACAGGGATGTAGAAGTATATATACAGTGATGTAGAAGTATATATACAGTGATGTAGAAGTATATATACAGTGATGTAGAAGTATATACACGGTGATGTAGAAGTATATATACAGTGATGTAGAAGTATATATACAGTGATGTAGAAGTATATATACAGTAATGTAGAACTATATATACAGTGATGTAGAAGTATATATACAGTGATGTAGAAGTATATATCGTGATGTAGAAGTATATATACAGTGATGTAGAAGTATATATACAGTGATGTAGAAGTATATATACAGTGATGTAGAAGCATATATACAGTGATGTAGAAGTGTATATACAGTTATGTAGAAGTATATATACAGTGATGTAGAAGTATATATACAGTGATGTAGAAGTATATATACAGTGATGTAGAAGTATATATACAGTGATGTAGAAGTATATATACAGTGATGTAGAAGTATATATACAGTGATGTAGAAGTATATATACAGTGATGTAGAAGTATATATACAGTGATGTAGAAGTATATATACAGTAGTGTAGAAGTATATATACAGTGATGTAGAAGTATATATGCAACAATGTAGAAGTATATATACAGTGATGTAGAAGTATATATACAGTGATGTAGAAGTATATATACAGTGATGTAGAAGTATATATACAGCAACGTAGAAGTATATATACAGTGATGTAGAAGTATATAGACAGTGATGTAGAAGTATATATACAGTGATGTAGAAGTATATATACAGCGATATAAAAGTATATATACAGTGATGTAGAAGTATATATACAGCGATATAAAAGTATATATACAGTGGTGTAGAAGTATATATACAATGATGTAGAAGTATAGATACAGTGATGTAGAAGTATATATACAGTGATGTAGAAGTATATATACAGTGATGTAGAAGTATATATACAGTGATGTAGAAGTATATATACAGTGATGTAGAAGTATATATACAGTGATGTAGAAGTATATATACAGTGATGTAGAAGTATATATACAGTGATGTAGAAGTATATATACAGTGATGTAGGAGTATATATACAGTGATGTAGAAGTATATATACAGTGATGTAGAAGTATATATACAGTGATGTAGAAGTATATATACAGTGATGTAGAAGTATATATACACTGATGTAGAAGTATATATACAGTGATGTAGAAGTATATATACAGTGATGTAGAAGTATATATACAGTGATGTAGAAGTATATATACAGTGATGTAGAAACATATATACAGTGATGTAGAAGTATATATACAGTGATGTAGAAGTATATATACAGTGATGTAGAAGTATATATACAGTGATGTAGAAGCATATATACAGTGATGTAGAAGTATATATACAGTGATGTAGGAGTATATATACAGTGATGTAGAAGTATATATACAGTGATGTAGAAGTATATATAGTGATGTAGAAGTATATATACAGTAGTGTAGAAGTATATATACACTGATGTAGAAGTATATATACAGTGATGTAAAAGTATATATACAGTGATATAAAAGTATATATACAGTGATGTAGAAGTATATATACAGCGATATAAAAGTATATATACAGTGATGTAGAAGTATATATACAGTGATGTAGAAGTATATATACAGCGATTTAAAAGTATATATACAATGATGTAGAAGTATATATACAGTGATGTAGAAGTATATATACAGTAATGTAGAAGTATATATACAGTGGTGTAGAAGTATATATACAGCAATGTAGAAGTATATATACAGTGATATAAAAGTATATATACAGTGATGTAGAAGTATATATACAGCGATATAAAAGTATATATACAGTGATGTAGAAGTATATATACAGTGATGTAGAAGTATATATACAGCGATATAAAAGTATATATACAATGATGTAGAAGTATATATACAGTGATGTAGAAGTATATATACAGTGATGTAGAAGTATATATACAGTGATATAAAAGTAGATATACAGTGATGTAGAAGTATATATACAGCGATATAAAAGTATATATACAGTGATGTAGAAGTATATATACAGTGATGTAGAAGTATATATACAGCGATATAAAAGTATATATACAATGATGTAGAAGTATATATACAGTGATGTAGAAGTATATATACAGTAATGTAGAAGTATATATACAGTGATGTAGAAGTATATATACAGTGATGTAGAAGCATATATACAGTGATGTAGAAGTATATATACAGTGATGTAGAAGTATATATACAGCAATGTAGAAGTATATATACAGTGATATAAAAGTATATATACAGTGATGTAGAAGTATATATACAGCGATATAAAAGTATATATACAGTGATGTAGAAGTATATATACAGTGGTGTAGAAGTATATATACAGTGATGTAGAAGTATATATACAGTAATGTAGAACTATATATACAGTGATGTAGAAGTATATATACAGTGATGTAGAAGCATATATACAGTGATGTAGAAGTATATATACAGCGATATAAAAGTATATATACAGTGATGTAGAAGTATATATACAGTGATGTAGAAGTATATATACAGTGATGTAGAAGTATATATACAGTGATGTAGAAGTATATATACAATGATGTAGAAGTATATATACAGTGATGTAGAAGTATATATACAGTGATGTAGAAGTATATATACAGTGATGTAGAAGTATATATACAGTGATGTAGAAGTATATATACAATGATGTAGAAGTATATATACAGTGATGTAGAAGTATATATACAGTGATGTAGAAGTATATATACAGCATTGTAGAAGTATATATACAGTGATGTAGAAGTATATATACAGCATTGTAGAAGTATATATACAGTGATGTAGAAGTATATATACAGCAATGTAGAAGTATATATACAGTGATGTAGAAGTATATATACAATGATGTAGAAGTATATATACAGTGATGTAGAAGTATATATACAGTGATGTAGAAGTATATATACAGTGATGTAGAAGTATATATACAGTGATGTAGAAGTATATATACAGTGATGTAGAAGTATATATACAGTGATATAAAAGTATATATACAGTGATGTAGAAGTATATATACAGCGATATAAAAGTATATATACAGTGATGTAGAAGTATATATACAGTGATGTAGAAGTATATATACAGCGATATAAAAGTATATATACAATGATGTAGAAGTATATATACAGTGATGTAGAAGTATATATACAGTAATGTAGAAGTATATATACAGTGATGTAGAAGTATATATACAGTGATGTAGAAGCATATATACAGTGATGTAGAAGTATATATACAGTGATGTAGAAGTATATATACAGCATTGTAGAAGTATATATACAGTGATATAAAAGTATATATACAGTGATGTAGAAGAATATATACAGCGATATAAAAGTAGATATACAGTGATGTAGAAGTATATATACAGTGGTGTAGAAGTATATATACAGTGATGTAGAAGTATATATACAGTGATGTAGAAGTATATATACAGTAATGTAGAACTATATATACAGTGATGTAGAAGTATATCTACAGTGATGTAGAAGCATATATACAGTGATGTAGAAGTATATATACAGTGATGTAGAAGTATATATACAGCAATGTAGAAGTATATATACAGTGATGTAGAAGTATATATACAGTGATGTAGAAGTATATATACAGTGATGTAGAAGTATATATACAATGATGTAGAAGTATATATACAGTGATGTAGAAGTATATATACAGTGATGTAGAAGTATATATACAGCAATGTAGAAGTATATATACAGTGATGTAGAAGTATATATACAGTGATGTAGAAGTATATATGCGGCAATGTAGAAGTATATATACAGTGATGTAGAAGTATATATACAGCAATGTAGAAGTATATATACAGTGATGTAGAAGTATATATACAGCAACGTAGAAGTATATATACAGTGATGTAGAAGTATATATACAGTGATGTAGAAGTATATATACAGTAGTGTAGAAGTATATATACAGTGATGTAGAAGTATATATACAGTGATATAAAAGTATATATACAGTGATGTAGAAGTATATATACAGTGATGTAGAAGTATATATACAGTGATGTAGAAGTATATATACAGTGATATAAAAGTATGTATACAGTGATGTAGAAGTATATATACAGCGATATAAAAGTATATATACAGTGATGTAGAAGTATATATACAGTGATGTAGAAGTATATATACAGCGATATAAAAGTATATATACAATGATGTAGAAGTATATATACAGTGATGTAGAAGTATATATACAGTAATGTAGAAGTATATATACAGTGATGTAGAAGTATATATACAGTGATGTAGAAGTATATATACAGCAATGTAGAAGTATATATACAGTGATGTAGAAGTATATATACAGCAACGTAGAAGTATATATACAGTGATGTAGAAGTATATATACAGTGATGTAGAAGTATATATACGGTGATGTAGAAGTATATATACAGTGATGTAGAAGTATATATACAGCGATATAAAAGTATATATACAGTGATGTAGAAGTATATATACAGTGATGTAGAAGTATATATACAATGATGTAGAAGTATATATACAGTGATGTAGAAGTATATATACAGTAATGTAGAAGTATATATACAGTGATGTAGAAGTATATATACAGTGATGTAGAAGCATATATACAGTGATGTAGAAGTATATATACAGTGATGTAGAAAGTATATATACAGTGATGTAGAAGTATATATACAGTGATGTAGAAGTATATATACAGTAGTGTAGAAGTATATATACAGTGATGTAGAAGTATATATACAGCGATATAAAAGTATATATACAGTGATGTAGAAGTATATATACAGTGATGTAGAAGTATATATGCAGCAATGTAGAAGTATATATACAGTGATGTAGAAGTATATATACAGCAATGTAGAAGTATATATACAGTGATGTAGAAGTATATATACAGCAACGTAGAAGTATATATACAGTGATGTAGAAGTATATATACAGTGATGTAGAAGTATATATACAGTGATGTAGAAGTATATATACAGTGATGTAGAAGTATATATACAGTGATGTAGAAGCATATATACAGTGATGTAGAAATATATATACAGTGATGTAGAAGTATATATACAGTGATGTAGAAGTATATATACAGTGATGTAGAAGTATATATACAGTGATGTAGAAGCATATATACAGTGATGTAGAAGTATATATACAGTGATGTAGAAGTATATATACAGTGATGTAGAAGTATATATACAGTGATGTAGAAGTATATATACAGTAGTGTAGAAGTATATATGCAGTGATGTAGAAGTATATATACGGTGATGTAGAAGTATATATACAGTGATATAAAAGTATATATACAGTGATGTAGAAGTATATATACAGCGATATAAAAGTATATATACAGTGATGTAGAAGTATATATACAGTGATGTAGAAGTATATATACAGCGATATAAAAGTATATATACAATGATGTAGAAGTATATATACAGTGATGTAGAAGTATATATACAGTAATGTAGAAGTATATATACAGTGATGTAGAAGTATATATACAGCAATGTAGAAGTATATATACAGTGATATAAAAGTATATATACAGTGATGTAGAAGTATATATACAGCGAGATAAAAGTATATATACAGTGATGTAGAAGTATATATACAGTGATGTAGAAGTATATATACAGCGATATAAAAGTATATATACAATGATGTAGAAGTATATATACAGTGATGTAGAAGTATATATACAGTGATGTAGAAGTATATATACAGTGATATAAAAGTATATATACAGTGATGTAGAAGTATATATACAGCGATATAAAAGTATATATACAGTGATGTAGAAGTATATATACAGTGATGTAGAAGTATATATACAGCGATATAAAAGTATATATACAATGATGTAGAAGAATATATACAGTGATGTAGAAGTATATATACAGTAATGTAGAAGTATATATACAGTGATGCAGAAGTATATATACAGTGATGTAGAAGCATATATACAGTGATGTAGAAGTATATATACAGTGATGTAGAAGTATATATACAGTGATGTAGAAGTATATATACAGTGATGTAGAAGTATATATACAGTGATGTAGAAGTATATATACAGTGATGTAGAAGCATATATACAGTGATGTAGAAGTATATATACAGTGATGTAGAAGTATATATACAGTGATGTAGAAGTATATATACAGTGATGTAGAAGTATATATACAGTGATGTAGAAGCATATATACAGTGATGTAGAAGTATATATACAGTGATGTAGAAGTATATATACAGCAATGTAGAAGTATATATGCAGTGATATAAAAGTATATATACAGCAATGTAGAAGTATATATACAGTGATATAAAAGTATATATACAGTGATGTAGAAGTATATATACAGCGATATAAAAGTATATATACAGTGATGTAGAAGTATATATACAGTGGTGTAGAAGTATATATACAGTGATGTAGAAGTATATATACAGTGGTGTAGAAGTATATATACAGTAATGTAGAAGTATACATACAGTGATGTAGAAGTATATATACAGCAATGTTGAAGTATATATACAGTGATATAAAAGTATATAAACAGCAATGTAGAAGTATATATACAGTGATATAAAAGTATATATACAGTGATGTAGAAGTATATATACAGTGGTGTAGAAGTATATATACAGTGATGTAGAAGTATATATACAGTGATGTAGAAGTATATATACAGTAATGTAGAACTATATATACAGTGATGTAGAAGTATATATACAGCGATATAAAAGTATATATACAGTGATGTAGAAGTATATATACAGTGATGTAGAAGTATATATACAGCGATATAAAAGTATATATACAATGATGTAGAAGTATATATACAGTGATGTAGAAGTATATATACAGTAATGTAGAAGTATATATACAGTGATGTAGAAGTATATATACAGTGATGTAGAAGCATATATACAGTGATGTAGAAGTATATATACAGTGATGTAGAAGTATATATACAGCAATGTAGAAGTATATATACAGTGATATAAAAGTATATATACAGCAATGTAGAAGTATATATACAGTGATAAAAAAGTATATATACGGTGATGTAGAAGTATATATACAGTGGTGTAGAAGTATATATACAGTGATGTAGAAGTATATATACAGTGATGTAGAAGTATAGATACAGTAATGTAGAACTATATATACAGTGATGTAGAAGTATATATACAGTGATGTAGAAGCATATATACAGTGATGTAGAAGTATATATACAGTGATGTAGAAGTATATATACAGCAATGTAGAAGTATATATACAGGGATGTAGAAGTATATATACAGTGATGTAGAAGTATATATACAGTGATGTAGAAGTATATATACAGTGATGTAGAAGTATATACACGTGATGTAGAAGTATATGTACAGTGATGTAGAAGTATATATACAGTGATGTAGAAGTATATATACAGTAATGTAGAACTATATATACAGTGATGTAGAAGTATATATACAGTGATGTAGAAGTATATATAGTGATGTAGAAGTATATATACAGTGATGTAGAAGTATATATACAGTGATGTAGAAGTATATATACAGTGATGTAGAAGCATATATACAGTGATGTAGAAGTGTATATACAGTTATGTAGAAGTATATATACAGTGATGTAGAAGTATATATACAGTGATGTAGAAGTATATATACAGGGATGTAGAAGTATATATACAGTGATGTAGAAGTATATATACAGTGATGTAGAAGTATATATACAGTGATGTAGAAGTATATATACAGTGATGTAGAAGTATATATACAGTGATGTAGAAGTATATATACAGTAGTGTAGAAGTATATATACAGTGATGTAGAAGTATACATGCAGCAATGTAGAAGTATATATACAGTGATGTAGAAGTATATATACAGTGATGTAGAAGTATATATACAGTGATGTAGAAGTATATATACAGCAACGTAGAAGTATGTATACAGTGATGTAGAAGTATATAGACAGTGATGTAGAAATATATATACGGTGATGTAGAAGTATATATACAGTGATGTAGAAGTATATATACAGCGATATAAAAGTATATATACAGTGATGTAGAAGTATATATACAGCGATATAAAAGTATTTATACAGTGGTGTAGAAGTATATATACAATGATGTAGAAGTATAGATACAGTGATGTAGAAGTATATATACAGTGATGTAGAAGTATATATACAATGATGTAGAAGTATATATACAGTGATGTAGAAGTATATATACAGTAATGTAGAAGTATATATACAGTGATGTAGAAGTATATATACAGTGATGTAGAAGTATATATACAGTGATGTAGAAGTATATATACAGTGATGTAGAAGCATATATACAGTGATGTAGAAGTATATATACAGTGATGTAGAAGTATATATACAGTGATGTAGAAGTATATATACAGTGATGTAGAAGTATCTATACAGTGATGTAGAAGCATATATACAGTGATGTAGAAGTATATATACAGTGATGTAGAAGTATATATACAGTGATGTAAAAGTATATATACAGTGATGTAGAAGTATATATACAGTGATGTAGAAGTATATATACAGTGATGTAGGAGTATATATACAGTGATGTAGAAGTATATATACAGTGATGTAGAAGTATATATACAGTAGTGTAGAAGTATATATACACTGATGTAGAAGTATATATACAGTGATGTAGAAGTATATATACAGTGATGTAGAAGTATATATACACTGATGTAGAAGTATATATACAGTGATGTAGAAGTATATATACAGTGATGTAGAAGTATATATACAGTGATGTAGAAGTATATACACGGTGATGTAGAAGTATATGTACAGTGATGTAGAAGTATATATACAGTGATGTAGAAGTATATATACAGTAATGTAGAACTATATATACAGTGATGTAGAAGTATATATACAGTGATGTAGAAGTATATATAGTGATGTAGAAGTATATATACACTGATGTAGAAGTATATATACAGTGATGTAGGAGTATATATACAGTGATGTAGAAGTATATATAGTGATGTAGAAGTATATATACAGCGATATAAAAGTATAAATACAGTGATGTAGAAGTATATATACAGTGATGTAGAAGTATATATACAGCGATATAAAAGTATATATACAGTGATGTAGAAGTATATATACAGCGATATAAAAGTATATATACAGTGATGTAGAAGTATATATACAGTGGTGTAGAAGTATATATACAGTGATGTAGAAGTATGTATACAGTAATGTAGAACTATATATACAGTGATGTAGAAGTATATATACAGTGATGTAGAAGCATATATACAGTGATGTAGAAATATATATACAGCGATATAAAAGTATATTTACAGTGATGTAGAAGTATATATACAGTGATGTAAAAGTATATATACAGCGATGTAAAAGTATATATACAGTGATGTAGAAGTATATATACAATGATGTAGAAGTATATATACAGTGATGTAGAAGTATATATACAGTGATGTAGAAGTATATATACAGTGATGTAGAAGTATATATACAGTAGTGTAGAAGTATATATACAGTGATGTAGAAGTATATATACAGCAATGTAGAAGTATATATACAGTGATGTAGAAGTATATATACAGTGATGTAGAAGTATATATGCAGCAATGTAGAAGTATATATACAGTGATGTAGAAGTATATATACAGCAATGTAGAAGTATATATACAGTGATGTAGAAGTATATATACAGCAACGTAGAAGTATATATACAGTGATGTAGAAGTATATATACAGTGATGTAGAAGTACATATACAGCAATGTAGAAGTATATATACAGTGATATAAAAGTATATATACAGTGATGTAGAAGTATATATACAGCGATATAAAAGTATATATACAGTGATGTAGAAGTATATAGACAGTGATGTAGAAGTATTTATACAGCGATATAAAAGTATATATACAATGATGTAGAAGTATATATACAGTGATGTAGAAGTATATATACAGTAATGTAGAAGTATATATACAGTGATGTAGAAGTATATATACAGTGATGTAGAAGCATATATACAGTGATGTAGAAGTATATATACAGTGATGTAGAAGTATATATACAGCAATGTAGAAGTATTTATACAGTGATATAAAAGTATATATACAGCAATGTAGAAGTATATATACAGTGATATAAAAGTATATATACAGTGATGTAGAAGTATATATACAGTGGTGTAGAAGTATATATACAGTGATGTAGAAGTATATATACAGTGATGTAGAAGTATATATACAGTAATGTAGAACTATATATACAGTGATGTAGAAGTATATATACAGCGATATAAAAGTATATATACAGTGATGTAGAAGTATATATACAGTGATGTAGAAGTATATATACAGCGATATAAAAGTATATATACAATGATGTAGAAGTATATATACAGTGATGTAGAAGTATATATACAGTAATGTAGAAGTATATATACAGTGATGTAGAAGTATATATACAGTGATGTAGAAGCATATATACAGTGATGTAGAAGTATATATACAGTGATGTAGAAGTATATATACAGCAATGTAGAAGTATATATACAGTGATATAAAAGTATATATACAGCAATGTAGAAGTATATATACAGTGATATAAAAGTATATATACAGTGATGTAGAAGTATATATACAGTGGTGTAGAAGTATATATACAGTGATGTAGAAGTATATATACAGTGATGTAGAAGTATATATACAGTAATGAAGAACTAAATATACAGTGATGTAGAAGTATATATACAGTGATGTAGAAGCATATATACAGTGATGTAGAAGTATATATACAGTGATGTAGTAGTATATATACAGCAATGTAGAAGTATATATACAGTTATGTAGAAGTATATATACAGTGATGTAGAAGTATATATACAGTGATGTAGAAGTATATATACAGCAATGTAGAAGTATATATACAGTGATATAAAAGTATATATACAGCAATGTAGAAGTATATATACAGTGATATAAAAATGTATATACAGTGATGTAGAAGTATATATACAGTGGTGTAGAAGTATATATACAGTGATGTAGAAGTATATATACAGTGATGTAGAAGTATATATACAGTAATGTAGAAGTATATATACAGTGATGTAGAAGTATATATACAGTAATGTAGAACTATATATACAGTGATGTAGAAGTATATATACAGCGATATAAAAGTATATATACAGTGATGTAGAAGTATATATACAGTGATGTAGAAGTATATATACAGCGATATAAAAGTATATATACAATGATGTAGAAGTATATATACAGTGATGTAGAAGTATATATACAGTAATGTAGAAGTATATATACAGTGATGTAGAAGTATATATACAGTGATGTAGAAGCATATATACAGTGATGTAGAAGTATATATACAGTGATGTAGAAGTATATATACAGCAATGTAGAAGTATATATACAGTGATATAAAAGTATATATACAGCAATGTAGAAGTATATATACAGTGATATAAAAGTATATATACAGTGATGTAGAAGTATATATACAGTGGTGTAGAAGTATATATACAGTGATGTAGAAGTATATATACAGTGATGTAGAAGTATATATACAGTAATGAAGAACTATATATACAGTGATGTAGAAGTATATATACAGTGATGTAGAAGCATATATACAGTGATGTAGAAGTATATATACAGTGATGTAGTAGTATATATACAGCAATGTAGAAGTATATATACAGTTATGTAGAAGTATATATACAGTGATGTAGAAGTATATATACAGTGATGTAGAAGTATATATACAGCAATGTAGAAGTATATATACAGTGATATAAAAGTATATATACAGCAATGTAGAAGTATATATACAGTGATATAAAAATGTATATACAGTGATGTAGAAGTATATATACAGTGGTGTAGAAGTAAATATACAGTGATGTAGAAGTATATATACAGTGATGTAGAAGTATATATACAGTAATGTAGAACTATATTTACAGTGATGTAGAAGTATATATACAGTGATGTAGAAGTGTATATACAGTTATGTAGAAGTATATATACAGTGATGTAGAAGTATATATACAGTGATGTAGAAGTATATATACAGGGATGTAGAAGTATATATACAGTGATGTAGAAGTATATATACAGTGATGTAGAAGTATATATACAGTGATGTAGAAGTATATATACAGTGATGTAGAAGTATATATACAGTGATGTAGAAGTATATATACAGCAGTGTAGAAGTATATATACAGTGATGTAGAAGTATATATGCAACAATGTAGAAGTATATATACAGTGATGTAGAAGTATATATACAGTGATGTAGAAGTATATATACAGTGATGTAGAAGTATATATACAGCAACGTAGAAGTATATATACAGTGATGTAGAAGTATATAGACAGTGATGTAGAAGTATATATACAGTGATGTAGAAGTATATATACAGCGATATAAAAGTATATATACAGTGATGTAGAAGTATATATACAGCGATATAAAAGTATATATACAGTGGTGTAGAAGTATATATACAATGATGTAGAAGTATAGATACAGTGATGTAGAAGTATATATACAGTGATGTAGAAGTATATATACAGTGATGTAGAAGTATATATACAGTGATGTAGAAGTATATATACAGTGATGTAGAAGTATATATACAGTGATGTAGAAGTATATATACAGTGATGTAGAAGTATATATACAGTGATGTAGAAGTATATATACAGTGATGTAGGAGTATATATACAGTGATGTAGAAGTATATATACAGTGATGTAGAAGTATATATACAGTGATGTAGAAGTATATATACAGTGATGTAGAAGTATATATACACTGATGTAGAAGTATATATACAGTGATGTAGAAGTATATATACAGTGATGTAGAAGTATATATACAGTGATGTAGAAGTATATATACAGTGATGTAGAAACATATATACAGTGATGTAGAAGTATATATACAGTGATGTAGAAGTATATATACAGTGATGTAGAAGTATATATACAGTGATGTAGAAGCATATATACAGTGATGTAGAAGTATATATACAGTGATGTAGGAGTATTTATACAGTGATGTAGAAGTATATATACAGTGATGTAGAAGTATATATAGTGATGTAGAAGTATATATACAGTAGTGTAGAAGTATATATACACTGATGTAGAAGTATATATACAGTGATGTAAAAGTATATATACAGTGATATAAAAGTATATATACAGTGATGTAGAAGTATATATACAGCGATATAAAAGTATATATACAGTGATGTAGAAGTATATATACAGTGATGTAGAAGTATATATACAGCGATATAAAAGTATATATACAATGATGTAGAAGTATATATACAGTGATGTAGAAGTATATATACAGTAATGTAGAAGTATATATACAGTGGTGTAGAAGTATATATACAGCAATGTAGAAGTATATATACAGTGATATAAAAGTATATATACAGTGATGTAGAAGTATATATACAGCGATATAAAAGTATATATACAGTGATGTAGAAGTATATATACAGTGATGTAGAAGTATATATACAGCGATATAAAAGTATATATACAATGATGTAGAAGTATATATACAGTGATGTAGAAGTATATATACAGTGATGTAGAAGTATATATACAGTGATATAAAAGTATATATACAGTGATGTAGAAGTATATATACAGCGATATAAAAGTATATATACAGTGATGTAGAAGTATATATACAGTGATGTAGAAGTATATATACAGCGATATAAAAGTATATATACAATGATGTAGAAGTATATATACAGTGATGTAGAAGTATATATACAGTAATGTAGAAGTATATATACAGTGATGTAGAAGTATATATACAGTGATGTAGAAGCATATATACAGTGATGTAGAAGTATATATACAGTGATGTAGAAGTATATATACAGCAATGTAGAAGTATATATACAGTGATATAAGAGTATATATACAGTGATGTAGAAGTATATATACAGCGATATAAAAGTATATATACAGTGATGTAGAAGTATATATACAGTGGTGTAGAAGTATATATACAGTGATGTAGAAGTATATATACAGTAATGTAGAACTATATATACAGTGATGTAGAAGTATATATACAGTGATGTAGAAGCATATATACAGTGATGTAGAAGTATATATACAGCGATATAAAAGTATATATACAGTGATGTAGAAGTATATATACAGTGATGTAGAAGTATATATACAGTGATGTAGAAGTATATATACAGTGATGTAGAAGTATATATACAATGATGTAGAAGTATATATACAGTGATGTAGAAGTATATATACAGTGATGTAGAAGTATATATACAGTGATGTAGAAGTATATATACAGTGATGTAGAAGTATATATACAATGATGTAGAAGTATATATACAGTGATGTAGAAGTATATATACAGTGATGTAGAAGTATATATACAGCATTGTAGAAGTATATATACAGTGATGTAGAAGTATATATACAGCATTGTAGAAGTATATATACAGTGATGTAGAAGTATATATACAGCAATGTAGAAGTATATATACAGTGATGTAGAAGTATATATACAATGATGTAGAAGTATATATACAGTGATGTAGAAGTATATATACAGTGATGTAGAAGTATATATACAGTGATGTAGAAGTATATATACAGTGATGTAGAAGTATATATACAGTGATGTAGAAGTATATATACAGTGATATAAAAGTATATATACAGTGATGTAGAAGTATATATACAGCGATATAAAAGTATATATACAGTGATGTAGAAGTATATATACAGTGATGTAGAAGTATATATACAGCGATATAAAAGTATATATACAATGATGTAGAAGTATATATACAGTGATGTAGAAGTATATATACAGTAATGTAGAAGTATATATACAGTGATGTAGAAGTATATATACAGTGATGTAGAAGCATATATACAGTGATGTAGAAGTATATATACAGTGATGTAGAAGTATATATACAGCATTGTAGAAGTATATATACAGTGATATAAAAGTATATATACAGTGATGTAGAAGAATATATACAGCGATATAAAAGTATATATACAGTGATGTAGAAGTATATATACAGTGGTGTAGAAGTATATATACAGTGATGTAGAAGTATATATACAGTGATGTAGAAGTATATATACAGTAATGTAGAACTATATATACAGTGATGTAGAAGTATATCTACAGTGATGTAGAAGCATATATACAGTGATGTAGAAGTATATATACAGTGATGTAGAAGTATATATACAGCAATGTAGAAGTATATATACAGTGATGTAGAAGTATATATACAGTGATGTAGAAGTATATATACAGTGATGTAGAAGTATATATACAATGATGTAGAAGTATATATACAGTGATGTAGAAGTATATATACAGTGATGTAGAAGTATATATACAGCAATGTAGAAGTATATATACAGTGATGTAGAAGTATATATACAGTGATGTAGAAGTATATATGCGGCAATGTAGAAGTATATATACAGTGATGTAGAAGTATATATACAGCAATGTAGAAGTATATATACAGTGATGTAGAAGTATATATACAGCAACGTAGAAGTATATATACAGTGATGTAGAAGTATATATACAGTGATGTAGAAGTATATATACAGTAGTGTAGAAGTATATATACAGTGATGTAGAAGTATATATACAGTGATATAAAAGTATATATACAGTGATGTAGAAGTATATATACAGTGATGTAGAAGTATATATACAGTGATGTAGAAGTATATATACAGTGATATAAAAGTATATATACAGTGATGTAGAAGTATATATACAGCGATATAAAAGTATATATACAGTGATGTAGAAGTATATATACAGTGATGTAGAAGTATATATACAGCGATATAAAAGTATATATACAATGATGTAGAAGTATATATACAGTGATGTAGAAGTATATATACAGTAATGTAGAAGTATATATACAGTGATGTAGAAGTATATATACAGTGATGTAGAAGTATATATACAGCAATGTAGAAGTATATATACAGTGATGTAGAAGTATATATACAGCAACGTAGAAGTATATATACAGTGATGTAGAAGTATATATACAGTGATGTAGAAGTATATATACGGTGATGTAGAAGTATATATACAGTGATGTAGAAGTATATATACAGCGATATAAAAGTATATATACAGTGATGTAGAAGTATATATACAGTGATGTAGAAGTATATATACAATGATGTAGAAGTATATATACAGTGATGTAGAAGTATATATACAGTAATGTAGAAGTATATATACAGTGATGTAGAAGTATATATACAGTGATGTAGAAGCATATATACAGTGATGTAGAAGTATATATACAGTGATGTAGAAGTATATATACAGTGATGTAGAAGTATATATACAGTGATGTAGAAGTATATATACAGTAGTGTAGAAGTATATATACAGTGATGTAGAAGTATATATACAGCGATATAAAAGTATATATACAGTGATGTAGAAGTATATATACAGTGATGTAGAAGTATATATGCAGCAATGTAGAAGTATATATACAGTGATGAAGAAGTATATATACAGCAATGTAGAAGTATATATACAGTGATGTAGAAGTATATATACAGCAACGTAGAAGTATATATACAGTGATGTAGAAGTATATATACAGTGATGTAGAAGTATATATACAGTGATGTAGAAGTATATATACAGTGATGTAGAAGTATATATACAGTGATGTAGAAGCATATATACAGTGATGTAGAAGTATATATACAGTGATGTAGAAGTATATATACAGTGATGTAGAAGTATATATACAGTGATGTAGAAGTATATATACAGTGATGTAGAAGCATATATCCAGTGATGTAGAAGTATATATACAGTGATGTAGAAGTATATATACAGTGATGTAGAAGTATATATACAGTGATGTAGAAGTATATATACAGTAGTGTAGAAATATATATGCAGTGATGTAGAAGTATATATACGGTGATGTAGAAGTATATATACAGTGATATAAAAGTATATATACAGTGATGTAGAAGTATATATACAGCGATATAAAAGTATATATACAGTGATGTAGAAGTATATATACAGTGATGTAGAAGTATATATACAGCGATATAAAAGTATATATACAATGATGTAGAAGTATATATACAGTGATGTAGAAGTATATATACAGTAATGTAGAAGTATATATACAGTGATGTAGAAGTATATATACAGCAATGTAGAAGTATATATACAGTGATATAAAAGTATATATACAGTGATGTAGAAGTATATATACAGCGAGATAAAAGTATATATACAGTGATGTAGAAGTATATATACAGTGATGTAGAAGTATATATACAGCGATATAAAAGTATATATACAATGATGTAGAAGTATATATACAGTGATGTAGAAGTATATATACAGTGATGTAGAAGTATATATACAGTGATATAAAAGTATATATACAGTGATGTAGAAGTATATATACAGCGATATAAAAGTATATATACAGTGATGTAGAAGTATATATACAGTGATGTAGAAGTATATATACAGCGATATAAAAGTATATATACAATGATGTAGAAGTATATATACAGTGATGTAGAAGTATATATACAGTAATGTAGAAGTATATATACAGTGATGTAGAAGTATATATACAGTGATGTAGAAGCATATATACAGTGATGTAGAAGTATGTATACAGTGATGTAGAAGTATATATACAGTGATGTAGAAGTATATATACAGTGATGTAGAAGTATATATACAGTGATATAAAAGTATATATACAGCAATGTAGAAGTATATATACAGTGATAAAAAAGTATATATATGGTGATGTAGAAGTATATATACAGTGGTGTAGAAGTATATATACAGTGATGTAGAAGTATATATACAGTGATGTAGAAGTATAGATACAGTAATGTAGAACTATATATACAGTAATGTAGAAGTATATATACAGTGATGTAGAAGTATATATACAGCAATGTAGAAGTATATATACAGTGATATAAAAGTATATATACAGTGATGTAGAAGTATATATACAGCGAGATAAAAGTATATATACAGTGATGTAGAAGTATATATACAGTGATGTAGAAGTATATATACAGTGATGTAGAAGTATATATACAGTAGTGTAGAAATATATATGCAGTGATGTAGAAGTATATATACGGTGATGTAGAAGTATATATACAGTGATATAAAAGTATATATACAGTGATGTAGAAGTATATATACAGCGATATAAAAGTATATATACAGTGATGTAGAAGTATATATACAGTGATGTAGAAGTATATATACAGCGATATAAAAGTATATATACAATGATGTAGAAGTATATATACAGTGATGTAGAAGTATATATACAGTAATGTAGAAGTATATATACAGTGATGTAGAAGTATATATACAGCAATGTAGAAGTATATATACAGTGATATAAAAGTATATATACAGTGATGTAGAAGTATATATACAG
Source organism: Cryptosula pallasiana (assembly GCA_945261195.1). Classification (NCBI taxonomy): domain Eukaryota; kingdom Metazoa; phylum Bryozoa; class Gymnolaemata; order Cheilostomatida; family Cryptosulidae; genus Cryptosula; species Cryptosula pallasiana. The sequence goes on from CALYOO010000370.1 coordinate 26,760, forward strand.
CGAGATAAAAGTATATATACAGTGATGTAGAAGTATATATACAGTGATGTAGAAGTATATATACAGCGATATAAAAGTATATATACAATGATGTAGAAGTATATATACATTGATGTAGAAGTATATATACAGTGATGTAGAAGTATATATACAGTGATATAAAAGTATATATACAGTGATGTAGAAGTATATATACAGCGATATAAAAGTATATATACAGTGATGTAGAAGTATATATACAGTGATGTAGAAGTATATATACAGCGATATAAAAGTATATATACAATGATGTAGAAGTATATATACAGTGATGTAGAAGTATATATACAGTAATGTAGAAGTATATATACAGTGATGTAGAAGTATATATACAGTGATGTAGAAGCATATATACAGTGATGTAGAAGTATGTATACAGTGATGTAGAAGTATATATACAGTGATGTAGAAGTATATATACAGTGATGTAGAAGTATATATACAGTGATGTAGAAGTATATATACAGTGATGTAGAAGCATATATACAGTGATGTAGAAGTATATATACAGTGATGTAGAAGTATATATACAGTGATGTAGAAGTATATACACAGTGATGTAGAAGTATATATACAGTGATGTAGAAGCATATATACAGTGATGTAGAAGTATATATACAGTGATGTAGAAGTATATATACAGCAATGTAGAAGTATATATGCAGTGATATAAAAGTATATATACAGCAATGTAGAAGTATATATACAGTGATATAAAAGTATATATACAGTGATGTAGAAGTATATATACAGCGATATAAAAGTATATATACAGTGATGTAGAAGTATATATACAGTGGTGTAGAAGTATATATACAGTGATGTAGAAGTATATATACAGTGGTGTAGAAGTATATATACAGTAATGTAGAAGTATATATACAGTGATGTAGAAGTATATATACAGCAATGTTGAAGTATATATACAGTGATATAAAAGTATATAAACAGCAATGTAGAAGTATATATACAGTGATATAAAAGTATATATACAGTGATGTAGAAGTATATATACAGTGGTGTAGAAGTATATATACAGTGATGTAGAAGTATATATACAGTGATGTAGAAGTATATATACAGTAATGTAGAACTATATATACAGTGATGTAGAAGTATATATACAGCGATATAAAAGTATATATACAGTGATGTAGAAGTATATATACAGTGATGTAGAAGTATATATACAGCGATATAAAAGTATATATACAATGATGTAGAAGTATATATACAGTGATGTAGAAGTATATATACAGTAATGTAGAAGTATATATACAGTGATGTAGAAGTATATATACAGTGATGTAGAAGCATATATACAGTGATGTAGAAGTATATATACAGTGATGTAGAAGTATATATACAGCAATGTAGAAGTATATATACAGTGATATAAAAGTATATATACAGCAATGTAGAAGTATATATACAGTGATAAAAAAGTATATATACGGTGATGTAGAAGTATATATACAGTGGTGTAGAAGTATATATACAGTGATGTAGAAGTATATATACAGTGATGTAGAAGTATAGATACAGTAATGTAGAACTATATATACAGTGATGTAGAAGTATATATACAGTGATGTAGAAGCATATATACAGTGATGTAGAAGTATATATACAGTGATGTAGAAGTATATATACAGCAATGTAGAAGTATATATACAGTGATGTAGAAGTATATATACAGTGACGTAGAAGTATATATACAGTGATGTAGAAGTATATATACAGTGATGTAGAAGTATATATACAGTGATGTAGAAGTATATATACAGTGATGTAGAAGCATATATACAGTGATGTAGAAGTATATATACAGTGATGTAGAAGTATATATACAGCAATGTAGAAGTATATATACAGGGATGTAGAAGTATATATACAGTGATGTAGAAGTATATATACAGTGATGTAGAAGTATATATACAGTGATGTAGAAGTATATACACGGTGATGTAGAAGTATATGTACAGTGATGTAGAAGTATATATACAGTGATGTAGAAGTATATATACAGTAATGTAGAACTATATATACAGTGATGTAGAAGTATATATACAGTGATGTAGAAGTATATATAGTGATGTAGAAGTATATATACAGTGATGTAGAAGTATATATACAGTGATGTAGAAGTATATATACAGTGATGTAGAAGCATATATACAGTGATGTAGAAGTGTATATACAGTTATGTAGAAGTATATATACAGTGATGTAGAAGTATATATACAGTGATGTAGAAGTATATATACAGGGATGTAGAAGTATATATACAGTGATGTAGAAGTATATATACAGTGATGTAGAAGTATATATACAGTGATGTAGAAGTATATATACAGTGATGTAGAAGTATATATACAGTGATGTAGAAGTATATATACAGTAGTGTAGAAGTATATATACAGTGATGTAGAAGTATACATGCAGCAATGTAGAAGTATATATACAGTGATGTAGAAGTATATATACAGTGATGTAGAAGTATATATACAGTGATGTAGAAGTATATATACAGCAACGTAGAAGTATATATACAGTGATGTAGAAGTATATAGACAGTGATGTAGAAGTATATATACGGTGATGTAGAAGTATATATACAGTGATGTAGAAGTATATATACAGCGATATAAAAGTATATATACAGTGATGTAGAAGTATATATACAGCGATATAAAAGTATTTATACAGTGGTGTAGAAGTATATATACAATGATGTAGAAGTATAGATACAGTGATGTAGAAGTATATATACAGTGATGTAGAAGTATATATACAATGATGTAGAAGTATATATACAGTGATGTAGAAGTATATATACAGTAATGTAGAAGTATATATACAGTGATGTAGAAGTATATATACAGTGATGTAGAAGTATATATACAGTGATGTAGAAGTATATATACAGTGATGTAGAAGCATATATACAGTGATGTAGAAGTATATATACAGTGATGTAGAAGTATATATACAGTGATGTAGAAGTATATATACAGTGATGTAGAAGTATCTATACAGTGATGTAGAAGCATATATACAGTGATGTAGAAGTATATATACAGTGATGTAGAAGTATATATACAGTGATGTAGAAGTATATATACAGTGATGTAGAAGTATATATACAGTGATGTAGAAGTATATATACAGTGATGTAGGAGTATATATACAGTGATGTAGAAGTATATATACAGTGATGTAGAAGTATATATACAGTAGTGTAGAAGTATATATACACTGATGTAGAAGTATATATACAGTGATGTAGAAGTATATATACAGTGATGTAGAAGTATATATACAGTGATGTAGAAGTATAAATACAGTGATGTAGAAGCATATATACAGTGATGTAGAAGTATATATACAGTGATGTAGAAGTATATATACAGTGATGTAGAAGTATATATACAGTGATGTAGAAGTATATATACAGTGATGTAGAAGTATATATACAGTGATGTAGGAGTATATATACAGTGATGTAGAAGTATATATAGTGATGTAGAAGTATATATACAGCGATATAAAAGTATATATACAGTGATGTAGAAGTATATATACAGTGATGTAGAAGTATATATACAGCGATATAAAAGTATATATACAGTGATGTAGAAGTATATATACAGCGATATAAAAGTATATATACAGTGATGTAGAAGTATATATACAGTGGTGTAGAAGTATATATACAGTGATGTAGAAGTATGTATACAGTAATGTAGAACTATATATACAGTGATGTAGAAGTATATATACAGTGATGTAGAAGCATATATACAGTGATGTAGAAATATATATACAGCGATATAAAAGTATATATACAGTGATGTAGAAGTATATATACAGTGATGTAGAAGTATATATACAGTGATGTAAAAGTATATATACAGTGATGTAGAAGTATATATACAATGATGTAGAAGTATATATACAGTGATGTAGAAGTATATATACAGTGATGTAGAAGTATATATACAGTGATGTAGAAGTATATATACAGTAGTGTAGAAGTATATATACAGTGATGTAGAAGTATATATACAGCAATGTAGAAGTATATATACAGTGATGTAGAAGTATATATACAGTGATGTAGAAGTATATATGCAGCAATGTAGAAGTATATATTCAGTGATGTAGAAGTATATATACAGCAATGTAGAAGTATATATACAGTGATGTAGAAGTATATATACAGCAACGTAGAAGTATATATACAGTGATGTAGAAGTATATATACAGTGATGTAGAAGTATATATACAGCAATGTAGAAGTATATATACAGTGATATAAAAGTATATATACAGTGATGTAGAAGTATATATACAGCGATATAAAAGTATATATACAGTGATGTAGAAGTATATAGACAGTGATGTAGAAGTATATATACAGCGATATAAAAGTATATATACAATGATGTAGAAGTATATATACAGTGATGTAGAAGTATATATACAGTAATGTAGAAGTATATATACAGTGATGTAGAAGTATATATACAGTGATGTAGAAGCATATATACAGTGATGTAGAAGTATATATACAGTGATGTAGAAGTATATATACAGCAATGTAGAAGTATTTATACAGTGATATAAAAGTATATATACAGCAATGTAGAAGTATATATACAGTGATATAAAAGTATATATACAGTGATGTAGAAGTATATATACAGTGGTGTAGAAGTATATATACAGTGATGTAGAAGTATATATACAGTGATGTAGAAGTATATATACAGTAATGTAGAACTATATATACAGTGATGTAGAAGTATATATACAGCGATATAAAAGTATATATACAGTGATGTAGAAGTATATATACAGTGATGTAGAAGTATATATACAGCGATATAAAAGTATATATACAATGATGTAGAAGTATATATACAGTGATGTCGAAGTATATATACAGTAATGTAGAAATATATATACAGTGATGTAGAAGTATATATACAGTGATGTAGAAGCATATATACAGTGATGTAGAAGTATATATACAGTGATGTAGAAGTATATATACAGCAATGTAGAAGTATATATACAGTGATATAAAAGTATATATACAGCAATGTAGAAGTATATATACAGTGATATAAAAGTATATATACAGTGATGTAGAAGTATATATACAGTGGTGTAGAAGTATATATACAGTGATGTAGAAGTATATATACAGTGATGTAGAAGTATATATACAGTAATGAAGAACTAAATATACAGTGATGTAGAAGTATATATACAGTGATGTAGAAGCATATATACAGTGATGTAGAAGTATATATACAGTGATGTAGTAGTATATATACAGCAATGTAGAAGTATATATACAGTTATGTAGAAGTATATATACAGTGATGTAGAAGTATATATACAGTGATGTAGAAGTATATATACAGCAATGTAGAAGTATATATACAGTGATATTAAAGTATATATACAGCAATGTAGAAGTATATATACAGTGATATAAAAATGTATATACAGTGATGTAGAAGTATATATACAGTGGTGTAGAAGTATATATACAGTGATGTAGAAGTATATATACAGTGATGTAGAAGTAGATATACAGTAATGTAGAAGTATATATACAGTGATGTAGAAGTATATATACAGTAATGTAGAACTATATATACAGTGATGTAGAAGTATATATACAGCGATATAAAAGTATATATACAGTGATGTAGAAGTATATACACAGTGATGTAGAAGTATATATACAGCGATATAAAAGTATATATACAATGATGTAGAAGTATATATACAGTGATGTAGAAGTATATATACAGTAATGTAGAAGTATATATACAGTGATGTAGAAGTATATATACAGTGATGTAGAAGCATATATACAGTGATGTAGAAGTATATATACAGTGATGTAGAAGTATATATACAGCAATGTAGAAGTATATATACAGTGATATAAAAGTATATATACAGCAATGTAGAAGTATATATACAGTGATATAAAAGTATATATACAGTGATGTAGAAGTATTTATACAGTGGTGTAGAAGTATATATACAGTGATGTAGAAGTATATATACAGTGATGTAGAAGTATATATACAGTAATGAAGAACGATATATACAGTGATGTAGAAGTATATATACAGTGATGTAGAAGCATATATACAGTGATGTAGAAGTATATATACAGTGATGTAGTAGTATATATACAGCAATGTAGAAGTATATATACAGTTATGTAGAAGTATATATACAGTGATGTAGAAGTATATATACAGTGATGTAGAAGTATATATACAGTGATGTAGAAGTATATATACAGCGATATAAAAGTATATATACAATGATGTAGAAGTATATATACAGTGATGTAGAAGTATATATACAGTAATGTAGAAGTATATATACAGTGATGTAGAAGTATATATACAGTGATGTAGAAGCATATATACAGTGATGTAGAAGTATGTATACAGTGATGTAGAAGTATATATACAGTGATGTAGAAGTATATATACAGTGATGTAGAAGTATATATACAGTGATATAAAAGTATATATACAGTGATGTAGAAGTATATATACAGTGATGTAGAAGTATATATACAGCGATATAAAAGTATATATACAATGATGTAGAAGTATATATACAGTGATGTAGAAGTATATATACAGTAATGTAGAAGTATATATACAGTGATGTAGAAGTATATATACAGGATGTAGAAGCATATATACAGTGATGTAGAAGTATGTATACAGTGATGTAGAAGTATATATACAGTGATGTAGAAGTATATATACAGTGATGTAGAAGTATATATACAGTGATGTAGAAGTATATATACAGTGATGTAGAAGCATATATACAGTGATGTAGAAGTATATATACAGTGATGTAGAAGTATATATACAGTGATGTAGAAGTATATATACAGTGATGTAGAAGTATATATACAGTGATGTAGAAGCATATATACAGTGATGTAGAAGTATATATACAGTGATGTAGAAGTATATATACAGCAATGTAGAAGTATATATGCAGTGATATAAAAGTATATATACAGCAAATGTAGAAGTATATATACAGTGATATAAAAGTATATATACAGTGATGTAGAAGTATATATACAGCGATATAAAAGTATATATACAGTGATGTAGAAGTATATATACAGTGGTGTAGAAGTATATATACAGTGATGTAGAAGTATATATACAGTGGTGTAGAAGTATATATACAGTATGTAGAAGTATATATACAGTGATGTAGAAGTATATATACAGCAATGTTGAAGTATATATACAGTGATATAAAAGTATATAAACAGCAATGTAGAAGTATATATACAGTGATATAAAAGTATATATACAGTGATGTAGAAGTATATATACAGTGGTGTAGAAGTATATATACAGTGATGTAGAAGTATATATACAGTGATGTAGAAGTATATATACAGTAATGTAGAACTATATATACAGTGATGTAGAAGTATATATACAGCGATATAAAAGTATATATACAGTGATGTAGAAGTATATATACAGTGATGTAGAAGTATATATACAGCGATATAAAAGTATATATACAATGATGTAGAAGTATATATACAGTGATGTAGAAGTATATATACAGTAATGTAGAAGTATATATACAGTGATGTAGAAGTATATATACAGTGATGTAGAAGCATATATACAGTGATGTAGAAGTATATATACAGTGATGTAGAAGTATATATACAGCAATGTAGAAGTATATATACAGTGATATAAAAGTATATATACAGCAATGTAGAAGTATATATACAGTGATAAAAAAGTATATATACGGTGATGTAGAAGTATATATACAGTGGTGTAGAAGTATATATACAGTGATGTAGAAGTATATATACAGTGATGTAGAAGTATAGATACAGTAATGTAGAACTATATATACAGTGATGTAGAAGTATATATACAGTGATGTAGAAGCATATATACAGTGATGTAGAAGTATATATACAGTGATGTAGAAGTATATATACAGCAATGTAGAAGTATATATACAGTGATGTAGAAGGATATATACAGTGACGTAGAAGTATATATACAGTGATGTAGAAGTATATATACAGTGATGTAGAAGTATATATACAGTGATGTAGAAGTATATATACAGTGATGTAGAAGCATATATACAGTGATGTAGAAAGTATATATACAGTGATGTAGAAGTATATATACAGCAATGTAGAAGTATATATACAGGGATGTAGAAGTATATATACAGTGATGTAGAAGTATATATACAGTGATGTAGAAGTATATATACAGTGATGTAGAAGTATATACACGGTGATGTAGAAGTATATGTACAGTGATGTAGAAGTATATATACAGTGATGTAGAAGTATATATACAGTAATGTAGAACTATATATACAGTGATGTAGAAGTATATATACAGTGATGTAGAAGTATATATAGTGATGTAGAAGTATATATACAGTGATGTAGAAGTATATATACAGTGATGTAGAAGTATATATACAGTGATGTAGAAGCATATATACAGTGATGTAGAAGTGTATATACAGTTATGTAGAAGTATATATACAGTGATGTAGAAGTATATATACAGTGATGTAGAAGTATATATACAGGGATGTAGAAGTATATATACAGTGATGTAGAAGTATATATACAGTGATGTAGAAGTATATATACAGTGATGTAGAAGTATATATACAGTGATGTAGAAGTATATATACAGTGATGTAGAAGTATATATACAGTAGTGTAGAAGTATATATACAGTGATGTAGAGTATACATGCAGCAATGTAGAAGTATATATCCAGTGATGTAGAAGTATATATACAGTGATGTAGAAGTATATATACAGTGATGTAGAAGTATATATACAGCAACGTAGAAGTATATATACAGTGATGTAGAAGTATATAGACAGTGATGTAGAAGTATATATACGGTGATGTAGAAGTATATATACAGTGATGTAGAAGTATATATACAGCGATATAAAAGTATATATACAGTGATGTAGAAGTATATATACAGCGATATAAAAGTATTTATACAGTGGTGTAGAAGTATATATACAATGATGTAGAAGTATAGATACAGTGATGTAGAAGTATATATACAGTGATGTAGAAGTATATATACAATGATGTAGAAGTATATATACAGTGATGTAGAAGTATATATACAGTAATGTAGAAGTATATATACAGTGATGTAGAAGTATATATACAGTGATGTAGAAGTATATATACAGTGATGTAGAAGTATATATACAGTGATGTAGAAGCATATATACAGTGATGTAGAAGTATATATACAGTGATGTAGAAGTATATATACAGTGATGTAGAAGTATATATACAGTGATGTAGAAGTATCTATACAGTGATGTAGAAGCATATATACAGTGATGTAGAAGTATATATACAGTGATGTAGAAGTATATATACAGTGATGTAGAAGTATATATACAGTGATGTAGAAGTATATATACAGTGATGTAGAAGTATATATACAGTGATGTAGGAGTATATATACAGTGATGTAGAAGTATATATACAGTGATGTAGAAGTATATATACAGTAGTGTAGAAGTATATATACACTGATGTAGAAGTATATATACAGTGATGTAGAAGTATATATACAGTGATGTAGAAGTATATATACA
>CALYOO010000371.1:0-36384 GCA_945261195.1 Cryptosula pallasiana
AAAATTAAATATTGCAAGCATATACCAAAGTATGAAAGTTTTTTGCTTAAATTCAAATATGCTTCTATGTCTTGTCACATTAATAACAAGTTAACAAGTAAAACAAACTTGTTATATTACTAACATAAAACCTGGTGTAGTACATTATATATCACTCGAGACAAGTAACTCTAGGTATGTAAGATGTGCATACCTGCATTTATTCAGATCATAAATTATTGTAAAGAGTTGGTTGCTATGTCAGAATCGCAAAACCCAATAGACCTGCTAAAGTAAAGCTTGGCTCACATATATTCGTAAGTGCTCGCAAGCCAGCGCAGACTGTCGTTCGACTGTGTGCGATACATGTTCACATAAATTATGATCGCAAAAACTATAATCACCCTTTTGACTGGGAGGTAATAAAATCCTGAAGTCTGCTTTCACTGACCGACCAATGAATAAAATCACTAATGAATCATTGTTGTTCAATGACACCGATCTATTTATTACATTTGATTTTATTATATTGTTACTCATATTATTGTTGGATACTATTTTATAATTTTGAATTTAATTCATAACCATTGTTCAATGATGCATTATTTTTTGTTCTGCCATTGTCTTCATACATAATTTTTGAATCTCAATTTATAATAATATAATTATTATGCCATTACATAAACGTTTACAGAAAGTATATGCTTAAAAATCTAAATCAACTATCATAATATTTCACTTGGAAAAGAAATAATAAATAATAATAATTAACATTAAAAATTATAACAATAATAATTTTATTGTTTGTTATAACTTTTGACGGCACTCATGTTTACATGAATAACCTTGACCTGACTGTGGGTTTTGAAAAAGAAGGCAAGAAAACCGTACGCTTTGTTGTATGACGTCGCAGGAATTTTTGCCCGGCTGAACTGTCTTGCAAGCTTCTACGACAGCATGCGCTTTCGTACGAGCTGTGCAAGTTCTGGGTTCACATAGATCACAAGCACTCGTACGCTGTTCTGTGATGGCTTGTGAGCCCTTACGACATGTATGTGAAACAGGCTTAAAACACTCTGCTTCGTATATACTGATTCATACACCGTTTTGGTTTATCGTTTAACTGGACAACAGCTAACTACATCTGGCCATAGACAGGAAAATTACATCTTTCCATAAATGTCCAATAGGTCAAATCAAACCACACCATGTTAGACAGTTTATAAGAATTGGTTTGAGAAAGTCAGTAAAGCCAGTGCAGCTGGAGCATAGAATATAACAAAATAGATGAAATCGCACCCAGAAATCTAGAAAATGTTGGATGTCTCTGCAGAACTATGATAGATTCAACCAGCCTCAAAGATAGTAATGAAATAAAAAAAAACTTTAAACTTGTCTCCTCCACTGTTTCTGATAAGAGAGATTTATGGAAAACACTCAATTAGCAAATTGATGATACATTCATCTTCTTCAGTGAGTGTTTATTTACTTTTCTCTATCAAAAATCTTTCATTATGTCTACTTCTTCCTCAAAATATCAAGCACTTCGATGTAATGTTCTGCCTTCCCACAATAACAAGTATTACCTGCATTGTCATTAAATTATTATTGTTCAACCTTATCAACAACAACCATCATGCACTTTTCAATTGTTTTTATGAAAACAACTATTGTCATCCACAAAGATGAAAGAAAGTAATGATATATAATAGCAAGAAACAAATTACTTATGAATAATATCAAAAACCAAAAAAAATAATAGTCTCTAATAATAGCTGTTTCAATCTTGAAATTGTCATTATTAACATTGAAATCATAATAATTTAAAATAATAAAAAAACAGCACATAATAATCATAATAACAATCATTAATGATAGTGAGACTGATGTTAAGAATAATATATGAATAATAATGATAATCACCATCTCTATTATTATTTATAAAAAGTAATAATTAACTACAATAATAACAATCACCAATAATACTACCATGAAATTATTATTATATAAGGTATTTCTCTTAAACTATTATCACAATCATCATCATCATATATATGCATAACATATTAAATTCATTGACACATCAACTAATATTAAACTAACAGCTCACTGTTATTATTGATTGATAATGATTATTTTAACATAAGTATAATTAATAACAATAAATATTGTTAGTAAAGTAATAATAGTAATAATAATTAATTATTAATTAATAATAATAAAAATTGAAGATATAAATAAATATTTATTTTTAATTATTATTATCATAGTATTGTCACTCCTGAAACAAAATCTTATTCATTCTCTATACTTCACTGTGTTTTTTCCAACCTTTGGCTGGTACCTGCACTGAATGGAGCTGCCCTTCTATGCATGCTTTGCCAACAAAATAGTGAACAAAAATTAGAAAATTGCTTTTATTGTTAACCAAAGTTTTAATCAAATGTAACTTAGTTGTTGAGCGGCTAGGCACTCCACCCTCAATGACAAAAGATTCATAACAACCTGAAGGTCGAATGTGTGTCAAGGTTTTAGTAGACCAAATTCTTTCCAGAAAAAATTATCAAAAAGGCTAGTAAACGTGCTGCTCCACCAACGATAGAACACCGAGCAAAAGTATGGGGATTCCCAATATCGCAACGGGGAAAGCCGATCCCCCCAACGACCGTTGGGGTTGTGTCTCCTTGTCAAATCTTTACCAGGACGCCGTTGGGGATCGTTGGGGTGCCACTACATCCCTGCTGGCAAGCTAAGTGGAACTGACAAGAGCTACATACAAAGATTACTGCAACAGCAACAGCATATGCAAGCACTGCATACATACAAATTAAATAATTGCAAAGACAAGCAGCTACTTGGACAAGTCAATTAGTAGAACGAGCAATAGTCAGTAGAAAGTGGTCAGTCGAATCAACTTACACTGCACACTACCTTCGGGCGTGTGATACTGGAACGATTGTTCCACCTGCTAATTCGACCCTACGCAGTTATTCTGCCGAACTAGAAATCAGTGGAAAGTGAGGTAGTTGTGACAACTCCTCACTGTGTACAGCTTACGAGCTTGCAACGCTGCAAATCTTGCTCGACCAGTCTAACTTGCTGACCTTGGGCTTGCTAGAGGCGAGACGCTGCACTGCCTGCATTACACTCACTACTGTGGGCCGCTGTACAGGTGACAGCTACCACTCCACCCTAAATTCCTGTACAGTATTACTTGGCATGTACAATATATGATATAGAACAACATTAACATAAGGTTTCCAAATGCATAAAAGTCCAGCAAAGCAATGGAATTTTGATTTAGTCAAGTCCCCAGGTAACAGCGTAAGACGACAGTAGTATAATATGAGCAGTTCAAGCCAACTGGGTTTTTGAATTTTTTCATGCAATAAACAACACTTTTTCCTATGTGAATAATCAAATCATGAACAAAAAAAGTTTTTACAGTCAAAAACAACTCATGTTTTAGGGGAATAATTTTATTCAAAGTTGTGTGAGACTTTCATTTTTTTTCGTAAAACACTCTATTTTATATATACATTTTCCAGGTGAAAAAAGGACGTTTTCGTGTGTAACTAGTGTATTTTTTCACAAAAAATGCGGAATTTTTTCACGCAATAAACAACACTTTTTCCTATTTTTACAGTCAATAACAGCTCATGTTTCAGGTGAATAATTTCATTCAGAATTGTGTGAGACATTCATTTTTTTCGTAAAATACTTTATTTTATATATACATTTTCCAGGTGAAAAAAGGACTTTTTCGTGTGTAATTAGTGTATTTCTTACAACAAAATGCTGAATTTTTTTCATTCACCAGAATAATCAACTCATGAACAAAAATAAGTTTTTACAGTAAAAAACGGCTCATGTTTCAGGTGAATAATTTTATTCAAAATTGTGTGTCTAAGATATTCATTTTGTTCACTGTTTAATCATCCTATACCATAAAGTATTAACCCTACTTATTATGTAATAAATGTATATAATCATAAAACGATTCATTTTTATTCAATTTACACATAAATATACCCATCAATATGTACATAGTTATACATATATACATGAATGTATAAAAACTAAGAAAAATTATTTACACTCATGATGCCATAAGAGATAAAAGTATACATAACAAAAACCACAAATAAATGCCATGAAATATTAACTCGGCTGCTCTAATCAACGCCGTAACCCATTGCATCCACTCCGGGGTAAAATCCCACAAAAAAACACTTGGTCGGGAGATCTGCTCATATATTACTACTACTACTACTAACACTTAGTTAATCATACAGTTACAAACGATATTTTAAAACAATCAACACTGGTGCACAAAAAAGTACCCTCAGATTCTCAAGGTAACTGGTGCTAATAAAAAGGCACTTTGAACCAAGAGAACATCCTCTCCATAATGGAGATCTGATCCTATCTCATACAAAAAAAGTCAGGAGAGCAAAAGTTTCATGTGTTAAAGGTAGAAAAAGAGATAAAAAGAATACAAGAGTAACAATAGCGTTGCTGTCTTCATTCATTTACACTAACAAGTGATACGATAAATACTGATGTAGAGTAAACATCTCAGATCGCAAGCCCCTATAAAAACCCAGTTGGCTTAAACTGCTCATATTATACTACTGTCGTCTTACACTGTTACCTGGGGACTTGACTAAATCAAAATTCCATTGCTTTGCTGGACTTTTATGCATTTGGAAACCTTCACAGTGATTTGAACAAAAGTCAAATTTTGGGATTATCTCCTCTTGTTTTTAACTAATAAGCAGCATAACTTATTCCCTGCAAGAAATTTCTGTTTGATTCTTGTTCAAGTATTACCATATTGTTATGCATTACAGCACAATATATTGTATGAACAAAAAATGCATGCCAGCAGTCAGTGATTTAACACAAAATAGTCAAAAATAATTCTCCACGTATTTACGGTATGTTCTGATTGTCCGATTCGCTTCATTTTTGGATCTGTTCTGTGTTTTGACCAAACTTAAATAGGTTTTTCTGTGCTTCCTGGAACTAGCATTAGAAATTCAGCAATTGAGTTTTTGTGGTGCTAACTTTAAACAGCCTTTTACACAACTTTTCTCACTAAACAACTGATATTCAAATGTAATGATCTTCAACAGACTCATGCCATCAGTTTTCTGAAGTTTTACACTGATCAAAGCCATAGTTCTAAAGTTATTGACAGGTTTACATGCACAATTTTTTTATCCACGAACACCATCTCATGCACAACTGCTTAGCCTGAGAGACACAATGCCACATAAACTAAGCAATCCATTATGCACTGGGACTCAACTCTCCCGCACTTGCCTTCCCAATGATAATAACCACAGCTATTTACATACTGGAAGAAATGTTTGCACTTCATAAGCCGTATTGCTGTACAATTATGATTACAATGCCATTTTTTCATTGAAATGCACATTTAGTAGTATAATTAATATAATATTCTTAACATATGGAAATTTGTATTGAAATTTGGTCTTGTCCTTTAAGCATTGCAGCTTGTTTGTAAGATTTTCCTCCTTCTGGGTTATACTATGAGAGCCAGTGCATGCAAGTTACTGTTTAATGTCAGCGACTCGTATTGTTGGCGATAATTGAGGAAGTGTTTGATGAGTGCCAAATTTTTTTGTACTATTGTTTTGTAATAGAATGATAAACGAATTCTATGGCTGGTTTGTGACACCTGTGACACCCACAGTTTTGAGCAACACCAAGATTTTGTTAAAGGACACCCAATTGTGCCACAACACATTGACCTGGATTCAGAATATGGGAAAATTGTTGAAATTTCACCACAATTGAGGATGAAGAATAAACATCAAGGACAAATAAATTTCAACTGCATGAATAGATAAAGATTAATTACATGTTAGGCAGAGGTTTGATCATACATACATGAGCCAGCTGCAAGCCTCTATGAGAGTCAATATTGTTTCAAAAGGTTTGCTATTGGCAAAGACTATATAATACATATAGTCTTCATATGTATAGGTGTTATATAATCTTTACTATTGCCTTGTAATTCTAATTCACTTGAATAGCTATTGAAATTGGTTGGCTGCATTCATAAGGTGAAACAAAGACTACATAGTCTTTGGCTGAAGTGACAAATTATAGATTAGAACTTTCAGCAATTTTGTACTTTCACAAACAAGTAAGCAAAGTAATGATAAATGAACTAGTTTTGTACCCAAAACATGTGCTTGTATATACCAGAAGGAAATATCACAGAGTCCATTATTGTTTCTTATTCATAATAGATTTAGTGAAGTGGCAAATCTGCTTTAATTGCCGTGTATGATGTTTAAAACAGTCCAACAGCTGAATGATTCAACTGAATGTGTTTATTGCCTACAGAGAATACGAATTTATAGGTACTGTGGCAATGCCCAGATTTTGAGCATTTTGCATTGATTTAAAGAGTTGGGCATTGACAGTTCTTAAAGATCAAATATTGCATTTGGTAACATTGGGTGCATGTGGGAGATATATGTGTGTAGATATCATTGCAAACATGAGATTCAAACCTAATTTTTATTTAAATTTGGCTTTAGACAAGATACACAACAAATAATGCAAATATCAGTATAGAGCAATTTTATGAATCCAGTACAGCTAGCAGATATAGCATATACATGAAATTGATAGAGCACTTGTTTTTCAAACTACGCAAATGTAGGAAGGCTAGCAGCAATTCACTCTTTGTATGGGACTAGACAGTCTGTTGAAGCTGCCTGGGGAGGGATGGTGATCAGTAATGTCAAAGACTATATAATATATCATATAGTCATTGGTGATACTGCCCGAACCTATTACATGTTGTTGATATTATCTTTTGCGGTCAGCTCAATTCGCAGTTATTGCAGTTACTGCACTTGGAGATTCAGACTAAAACACAAACAAAGACTATATAGTATATAGCCTTTGGTATGACACGAAGTTTGACCACACAAAGAGTGCCACTGATATTCAATTAGAGAAGTCAGAGGAATGTTTCATTTAATGGCCAAACAGCTATGATTTGATACTTCTAAGTGGAAGATCATCTATGTTGAGCCCCCACGAAGGCAAAATGTAAATGATTTTATGATTGACAATCGTGACCAAATAATTGTGATTTATTGTTGCCAAAATCATAGACTGGGCACTAAAATGACTTTTCACAATATTAGACATGGGGGAATGAAACTTAGGCATCGCATCAGCAATCCAAAGGTAGCTTATTGCGCTCTCATACCACATTTAACGACTGAAACTTTGAATCCTCTAGGTTTTTGATAAATTTTCTTTGACCAATCCTTAATGCCTGTACCGAATCTGTGTATAAATCCTGAACTACATAGTCAGGTTATGTGTTGTGACATTCATATACGCAGGCACACTAAAATGCTGAATCTACATCAAACTTGTTATGTCGTCGAGAGTTAAAAATTCCTTTTTCCGACGCCATTATTAATCGAGAATAAGCTAACTAAAACAGAACCATTTAATGATGCTAGCAATGAGTGTAAAAATAATCAAAATGTTAGTGAAAGCAGGTCACTGAAGTTTGGCTACATTGAAAATACACGGTAATTAAAATCACATGAATTTAAAGAATAAAATTGTTAATACTGCAACTTCATGATTTCAGTAAGGTTAAATTCACATTCCCATTGCTAAAAAATGATTGAGAAAGGTGTTATCTGTTTATTTCATACCTGGAGCAATGAATCAAACGTTGCATCCAAACAGCTGAGCTACTGGCTGCCAATAATAAATACCTGCAGGGTAGTTTTTGGGCATTTATTTACACCGAGCAACGTCATAACCGGAGGCTAAATTTTTTTTTCTTTCATGCTCACCATGTTTCAGTGATGTCTCTGAACATGAAATTGTGTTATTTGTGTTGACCTTAATTCCACCAATGTAACAAATCACAGTTGTTTCAACTTACCATTATTGAGTGGGGTCAGCACTGATGATACTGATTCATCTCACTTGTGGCAGCCTGGAGTGCAAGCTTAAATGTAATCCTATTACTGGCAGTGCGTTTTTTGGTAACTGTGTCGTACTGCAACATCTGATCCAAGTCATAATTTTAAAGTTATTGATGATTTTGTAAGCAATGTTTTGTCTCCAAAAAACTAATTCACTAGTGCCAAAGACTATATATAGTCTTTGCTAATGCTGAGCTTAAGTGACATAATACCCCATACACGAGCAATTAATTATGCACTCTGATTCAAATCTCCCGCATTGGTCTTATCAAGCAATGATGCTGACCACAGCTTTTTGCATACTGAAAGAATGTTTGCACTTCATAAGTTGTTCATTTGAACAGTTATGACAACAATGTCAGTTTTTGTTTAAAATACACATCTTATGATATAACATGATTCAATTTCCTGCTAAATTATTGAAATTTCTTGTTGAACTTATGTATAATAATACAGATCACAGCATTTTTCCTCCAGCTGCATTGCACAATCAACGTCAGCTCTTGTAAATGGCAGTCAATGCTGCCAGCGTGTACTGTTGATTAGAATTCTGACAAAGCTTGTTCTACACTAAACGTTTTGGCTGCATTCCTTGGAATGGGTAGGAAAAGGAAATTTTTAGCAACTTTGCACAAGTTATGTTGTACTGTGACAGCCAAAGCTTTGAGCACTATCAAGATATTGTGAAAGAATATCCATATATGCTCGAAGGTATTGATAGAGATGCCTACATCAAGAGCAATAGAAGACATTTTACTGTAATACAGTATATCTATTAAACTTCTTACAATTGCTATCCTGAACGGGCAATAAATACTAAAAAGGTTGCAAAGTTACAAAGAGAGTTTTGATTTAACAGCAATTTAGCACGAGTTACAAGTTGGCATTTATTTAACTCATCAACATTTCATGGCTTAGTGCTGACAAACTGAGCTTAGTCTTGTCTCCATATACATATAATTGTCATTTATCACAAACTTTAATATTGATTCCTTGTGGGTAGTACATACAGTGACCGACTTTGAGTGCACCAAATACACAGTTGTCTGTTGGTGCTGGCATGAAGCTGGCTATGAATGCAGATAACACACATTCTATTAATGATTGCTGTGAGTGTAAATTATGTGCAGTTGTGTGAGAAATTATGTGCAGTTGTCAGTTGTGTGACAAATTGGGGAAGTTGTAAGGCTAAGGTTTTTATGCTGATAACAAAACCAAATTCACTCTTAGTGAAGTTTTCATCATGATACTGGCAACAGCAGTACATAAATTCACTCGGCAGCAATATATAACAAACAATGTGATCAAATGCAGCATCAAAAGTTGACAAGAAGTTGAATGAGATATTTCTTTGGTGAGTAAGCTATAGCAATGTTTACATTCGGCATGTCAATAAGTGCAGTATTGTGAATGAATAGCCCATAGCATAGCAGCAGCAATAAACACCTACAAGAATGCCGCATTCACTGCACTCACTGCAAATTAATTGAGCCAGCATTGATCTGAGGTTAAGATATCACCACCAAGTGATCCCAATGCAATAATAAGAACAAAGGACCACAGTCTAAAATGTAAAGAGCTTTGGCTATAATGAGTCTCCGCCCACAAATGTGGAGAAGAAAACTTCCAATGAATTTTCCCATATACAAGCTGTTTAAGTCACTGTGGAAAGAATATTTTACCAAATACCTCTTTTTTGTAGATGTATACAAATAGATGAATATCTAACTTCATCCATTTTTTCCATTTGAGATCATGTTTGAAGGTTTTCAAGATTTTTTTTAGTAAAAGCTAATGCATTGATTGTCATTACAAGCTGTAGTGTTTTGTATTATTTAATATTTACTGACTCTAGCTATATTATATGAGATTTTCCCTACTTATTACACAATAAATGTATATATTCACATATTGTTTCATTTTTAATCAATGTATTTATTCAATGTAGATATATCTCCTCTCTCTCCTCTTTTCGTCTCTCCTCTCTCTCTTAAGATATCATATGAGTCGGAATTACAAAAAATTATCAAAACTTAAATGCCATACATTCAAAATCTAGATGCCCTATGAGTTAGAATTATGTATATAATTATGTAAAAAAGTTATCAAAAACTTAAATGCCATACATTCAAAATCTATATGCCATATAAGTTCAAATTAAGTAAAAAAATAATCAAAACTCAAATGCCACTCAAATGCCCCTCAAATGAATACAATATTAACTCGGTGATTCAATTCAACACCCTAACCCATTGCATCACCCGAAGTCAAATCCCCAAAAAAAAAACACTTGGTAGGGAGATCTGCTCATATATTACTACTACCAGTATTGCATTTTAATGCATTATATATAGAGGCAATCCTTAACCACACATCGTTACCACCGTTTTGACTCAAGTTTGTTTCATAAAACTTCACCCACAATGATTAGCTGATGCCAAGTAATGAAGGCGTTTCAAGACTATCACTGCTTCAGCTATCGATCGTTGTCGATAGAAATGCCGGCAACAAAGTCAAATTTTCAGCATTTGCAACTTTTTGATTTTTATTCAAGGCACAAAATCAGTTTAGCGAACCGAGCCTCAGTCTGTTCATGATTAATGTTTGCGAGTTTTCATACACTGCTTTCAGCTTACTACTCGCTTATGTGTCTCATACCGCCATTCTTACACCAGAGCAAACAAGTTCAGTTAGAAGCAACTGATTTGGTATTCACAGCAGAACAGCTTTCTTTGTAATTAAGACTTGGTTGAGTGAGCGTGTCAAAAGGTAGAACACTTTCATTCCAGTCAGTCATTAGTGATCGGCGTAAATGTCAGAAATGCAAGCTAAATAAGGCTTTAAAACCGTAGTCAATGGTTATTTATTCAATGTTTTTGCTTCTAGAGAATAACCAAAAGTGAGATATTTGCTGATGCAGAGCAGACAACTCCCGACTGATAAGTAAACAACACAAATTGTTTGCATCTACGGAGCAAACAACTCCTTAATGACAAGATTGTTCTGTGAAAGCCATAAGTAGGTGAATGTCATGCCAGTGGATGAGCAAAAGATCTCATTTACTGATAGAGAAAGCATGTTCAGTTAGAAAGAAACATACTTCTCAAGTTCGCTGCATAGAAGAATTAACAAACTGCGCAAAATCTAACGAATAGCAGCCCTAAAAACTGTACGCACGCGTTGAACAAAAAAGTTAACTGTTGCGTCGTAGGCTGTTTTTCGCTACGTATTTTGCTGCACACGAACCACCACTAATCTACTCAGTTGGCGCTGCATATTGTCAGAGACTGGAACTTCCTGTGAGTTCATTACTTGCCGAACTGAGCGGAGTAAACTTTTAGCACCGTAGGATGTATTATCCATAGTTTGCGTTTATATATACCTCACTGTGTACAGCAGTAAGCAGATATGTGTTAGTGCGGAGGAGATGGTACGGGTCTCTTTACCTTGGGGAGAGAGAAGAATTTTACGGAGAAGGGGACTTTTTTTTCGAGTTTTTGAAAAAAATAATCTGAATATTTGTAATAATGCTTAAAATTGCTCTTCAAAGACAAACAAGTGACACAAATGCGAAACGAGTGCAAAAGAGTTGCTGCGCTGTACACCTTTTCATTACATTGTGTCAGAGCCATCTTCGTCAAATCAGACGCTCCGACAAAAAAAAAACCTACTGCACGCTAATAAACAATGTTTGTACATGCAACCTTGATTCAAGTCAACGTTGCACTGAGAGTGACTCACTGTTTATTGTGAGGACCTGCACACTTTTTTTCACTTGATTGACTCAGACAAACCTGATAACTCTCATTTACAAACGACAACAAACTCATATTCTCACCTTGTAGTAGGCAAAAGCATACTCTTTTCCTCAAGCTCATCACCTTACAAAGACAAGCGCGAGTAGCTTCGGCGTCTGTGTATTATTAGTGGAGTAGCTGACAGTGGTTGTTAACAGAGCTTGGCCGTTACAGCCAACTTAGTGGCTCTCTTCCATGTTGAGTGAAGTCGTTGCGAACTTTTAAAGATTTTGACTGTTTGGCGTAATGTTCAGCGCACTTTCAATGCTCTGTGTTATACTTGTTAAGTTCCGAGCTCTGGACAATTAGATACATATTCCAAGTATTTGTTTGATGTGGCTTAAAATGTTTTAGCCGTCAGTTTGCTGCAAAGTGAAAATTAAACAGAAGAATGTTAACAGAATTATGATGCAAGTGCAGGCTACTCGTTGCGCCACAGAACAAAGTCACAATCCAAACACAAGTCTACACGCGTGTTTTAAGCTCTCTCAAATCTACCTGATACTACAATCACAATTAAAACCTGTTCACTACGTGGTTACACACAGCATTATGCCTATCATACAAATAATAGTGTCTATAATGCTTTTGATACAATTTACACTTATGATAAAATTTCCTGCAAAAATCTGTGAAAACGCATATTGACAGCCATCTTAGTTGAACATGTGTTTCTACTTACTTAGCCGCCAGACTTTGAGTATTTTAAAAATGAAGCCATAATTGAAGCCCAGCTCTCTTTACTATCAGTATTCTCCGTTGTAACTAGTGCAATGAATGACTGGGTAAATTTGAGCAAAAATATGATTAACTGATGGACTGTTCTCACCTTGAGTAGAGTCAAACTAGCAGACGTTTTTTCGGATGATCCGTTAGTTGTTGTTTTGTTTTTCACCAGTATTGCATTTTAATACATTACATATAGAGGCAATCCTTAACCACACATCGTTACCACCGTTTTGACTCAAGTTTGTTTCATAAAACTTCACTCACAATGATTTGTTAATGCAAAAAGACAACAGTTGAAAATAATTAGCTATGATTGGTTACACATAAGAGCAATCGCATTAGAAACATGAATCACAACAGGAGTGGATTAAACATATATTTAAAATAACACAAGCAGACCCGTTGAGAACCAGCTAGCCACCAAATAATTCAAGTGTTAATATAATAATAGCATACTCACAATGACATCACCATTGGTCCATAGCTGGCACTCCTAGCACTTGATCTGTACTCATCTGTCGGTCCTTCGATCGTCTGGCTCATCTAGGTAAGGATCTTTCCTACGCCTGCAATCACACTTGATCTTGTCTGTGTTCTTTATTGGCAAGCTACCACTCATTCCATCACAGCTACCATGCTAGTGGTTAGTAAGCACAATGTCACAGCGCATGGCTAATCTATGCATTTGCATTACAATAAATTAGCCCTCTGAAAACCATCGAAAGTACAGCAGCCTGACCGCTCATTTTCAGGCTTCAACGTTGATCATTTGTATTGCATACAAACTCAATCTTCAAAGCTAGAAAACGCTAGAAACGGATACACCTTTTTTGCGCAACGCTGCTTAACGGTGTCCCAATGGGGTCCCAACAGTGTGGTTTTATTTTAGCGATGCAACCGGAAGTGTAGATTAGTCCATCGTTGAACTTATCATGAGAAAGCACAATTCGTTTGACTATTATTCTGATGTAGGGAACTTTGAGCAAATAATATGACAAAAATGATGTCTTTGAGAAAGCTCAGAGAATCAATACAGCCTTTGGAAATTCTATTTTTAAAAAAATTTGGATTACTCAGTTAAAAAAATAATTAAACATCATGATCATGGGTATGACCATAGGTTCGTATTTCAGGTTTATTTGAGATTTCTAACGTAAACTACTGAAAATGCGCCCTTGAACAATCATTGTGAATTCCTTTAACAGTACCGTTGTAGTTTTATAATTTCTGTTGAAGACACATTGTCAGTATTACATACCCTAAACCTACCAGCCGCTGAGAAAAAAAAATATATATCGCTAGTAATTGTTAAAATGAGGTCACTTTTGTTTCAATAGTTTCGTTGGCGGAAAGCTGGGTTCCAGTTTGGTTAATAATAGCTCTGCACAAAAATCCGCCAGGACCGGGCCAGGACCCCATTTGATAGAGTTTTACTGTTCTCTTGTTTCATGACATTTTTGACAGTGAAAACACTGTTTGAACCGTAGGACAAGTGGAGGCCTTGCAGGACACAAGTAGTGGCTCACAAAAAAGACACACTCAACCTACACCTACAGGTGTATCTACTTGCTAACTTGCGTGATGTACACCAACACGTAGATTGTTGTCTGTTGTGATTACAGTTCAGTAATTCATATGCTTATTAAACGCTGCATGGAACTCACTCTGACATGATTGACAGAGAACAAAAAATCGATCACAGATCTACTACAAAATGTTGATTGTAATACTTCAATCGCTATTCGAATCCTTTTTTTGAGCAATTTAGTGAGTTTCGTAAAGTTTGGTTTTCAAGTAGAGATAACTACAAAATCCGTGAAATCCGAGTGGTACAAGTCTCAAAATTTGCGTCTCTTTGGCACAGTTGTTAGACAATAGACTGAAAGCTACACAATTTACTGTTACAGTTGGTGACACAAAACATGGCATTAGTGCTTTCAGAAGCATATTCTTGAAGTGGTTCGCACCTGTGACTGCCCGAACACTGATTTTTCCAAATACACAATTTGCATAGAAGCACAAGCGACTGAACTGTTGCTTTGATATCCATCAGTTTGTAAGGACTTTCATCACAGCCAACCTCTAAGTAACACTTAGGAAACAGTTTTTTGGTTGTTAACGACAATACCAATGGAACATGATCTAACAGGACTATTGGCTTACTATGCACCAGTGACACCATGTGTTAGTTATCCTAATGGCAGGACCTTGACCCCTACAACATGCTTACCTCCGGACACTGCAACAATTTACAAAAGGTTATTCCATGATTGCGCCTAAGTGTACAAGTTGTGCTGGCTAGACAAAAAAATTCACCATCTGTAGCTTTTCTTGCTACAAAGTAAAGGCGGCGCAGAAATAAACAAGATGAAGAGTATCTGCATTCGCCAGTATAAACTTGCCAACTGTTCAATACACTGAGAGATTTGTTACAAAAGAGAGAGTCAAACACATTGGTGGTCTTGCCAATGAAACTATAAGAAATTTTGTCAAAAACCAAGAGACATGCACCGACTACTTCAACCTTTAATTGCTTGTTTTTCTAATGACCTAGTACTCACCAGCTCGGGAATTCTGTTAAAGGACTTTAAAAAGTGGTACAGATGGAGAAAGTTTAAGTGTTCCGAAAAGCATTGAAAGTACAGCAGCTTATCTGCTCCTTTTCACACTCTCAGCGTTCAATATCCAGGGATCCTAACCTTGAACTCTGAAAAACCATAGTTGAATTCGCGTAGCATTCAAACCAAGGCGCAAAGCGCCGATCAATATCAACTGAGCGGAGGGGACGTTGCGAGTCCCCTAACGGGATCTGAGACAGAGCCCGGGCCGCCAAAGCTTAATAAAACACTTGGAAATCAATCAAAATGAATGTATTGCAAATGGAGATAATAAAAGACAAAGTATTAGAAGTGCTCGGAGTCACAAAAAATGAATGAAGTGTGGTTAGATGCAAATGTTGGACCATATACTATGTTTATGAATGACTGTGTTTAATGTGCTTATTTTTTTTGCTTTCGTTATACGCTGTTCTGGCCTTTTCAGATTTTTTTATCAGCCCTTTATCATCTACATCAATCATCTACATAAACACTGCACTTTGTGATTTGAGACCGTTGCTCAAACTAGTAGTTTTCTCGTTTTTGAACTGTTTTTAAATGGTTTCTTACAGTGTTGCATTGGGAGAGATTTGTATAAAGTAGCCACCCCCTTGCACCCCACACGCCCACCCCATAACCCACCACCCCATACCCCCTCCCCAAACCTTGTTGTCCACAGGCCCCCTAAACATAACCTCCAACTCCTCCTCCTTCTGCCTAAATGCAAACTATCCCCACAAAAGGAAATACCAAAGACCTAGACCCTGTATAGGCACTATACCACTTATAGGAGTTACCCCAGGTCTACCCTGGGTCAGCTACCCTGGGCCTGGGTCAAAAGAAGATGGAAGAGCTCGCCTGGGGTCTATGGAGCCAGATACCCACCTCAAGAAGTAGATGAGCCATATACGATAGCTTGGAGAACAGACCAAAAGTTGCATGCCCTAATAAGGGATGGAAAATACCCAAGCTGAAGAAAAGAGGGGAAAAAAGTGCCAAACACAAAGTACATGTGCTCAAGACCGTGATTGGCTAACCTTGTAAGCAAACTTGTATTCCGTGTTACGATTGAATTACTTTCTCTCTTACTTTTTACGGTTGGCTCACCCTAATAAGGGGGTGAGTCTTCCCCCATTCTCCTGTTGTGTGATTTATTTCAGAAGTGTAGTGGATTGTGTGTAGATAACCTTATATATTGCTAAATGGATTTTGTGTAAATACAATATTATTTGCAGAAAACCTGTCATTGTGTGTCTTGGTCTAGGACCCCGTCAGTTGATAAAATCAATTCGGAGTGACTCCGAAATATGGTTGAAAAAGTTGTTGGAGTGACCCCGTTGTGTCTGAGTGGATAGTACAAAACTACTACATTGGTGGCAGCAGTGGGATAGAAGCGAACAAAAAGACACAACGGAGAGAGAAGAAAGAAGTTGAAGCTATACAGTCCCTGTGTCCATTCCCCCATACCCAGAAGTTATACAGAGCCTGCATCACCCTGTATCTACTCCGAAGTAGTATAGTGCCTGTATCACCCTATGTCCATTCCCCCCTACCCCGAAGTTATACAGTGCCTATATCACCCTGTATCACTTCGTATCCATTCCCTCCCCCTTACCCCGGAGTTATACAGAGCCTGTATCACCCTGGATCTACTCCGAATCAATACAGTGCCTGTATCACCCTGTGTCCATTCCCCCTACCCGAAGTTAAACAGTGCCTATATCACCCTGTATCAATCAGTATCCATTCCCTTCCCCCTTACTCCGAAGTTATTCAGTGCCTGTATCACTCCGTATCAATCCCCTCCCTCCTATCCTGAAGTATACAGTGCCGGTATAACTCCGTCTATTGTTTTTCATTTACTAAAGAACTTTTTTGGTGCCACTAGCACCCTGTATAGTACCCCCTCCCCCTCCCAGCAGCTATCCCGGCCCGGGATAACCCCATACACCACTTACTCCTTGCCAGATTAGCCACTCCATACCCCATAGCTTGCCATTGACCAAGGATGGCCACCCAAAGAGCCAGGAGCGCTGGCAGGAACCCGGTTGCAGCTCAACCCACAGTAACTTTGGAACAGCTGACCGAAACCCTACAGATTTCGGTGCAACCCCCTCTCCCCCCAAAGGCCAACACAAGCACCTTTTAAAGCCCCCAAGTACGACAGCACCGTCGACGCCGAGTACTTTATTACTCGATTTATTGAAGTAGCAGATGCCAACGACTGGGGCCAAGCCACTGCATTAATGCATCTCAGAGAAGCGTTGAGAGATGATTCCTCTGAATGTGGTGCCCCCCTCATGTAGAAGGCATCTTCTCTGCCTTACGTGCACAATTTGGACTTACTCCAAAGGAAACACAAGTAAAGCTGATCGTGCTACGACGCACTCCCAAAAACTCACTCCAGCAACACGCTAACGAGGTAGAGAAGATGGTATGTGTTGCATATGACGACCTTCCTCCCAGAAGAGTCGATAGGATGGTTTTAGAAACTTTTGCCAGTACCATAGGCCACGCTTACCTGCAACGCCACTTGCTGGCAGTACACGATATCGAAGCAGAATTCCGAGCGGGGAATGAGTATCTACAGGTAAAAACTAGTTTTGAGGAAAAACCTTCCAGAGTAAGATTGATAGAAGAGAATGATGAGGAGTCATTCCCCCCAGTAGTGGACCCAAACTCACCACCCCCCAAACCAGATCCACCAGGCAGCCACCATACCCGAAAACGCTCTCTCTTTGTTGTTAAAGAACATGCAGATGCTGACGGAGGCTGTCAAACTCCGATCAGAATAACTGCAGAAAATGCACCAACCACCAAAACCCTCTCTTGCTGCCACCCCCCCCCATACCCCCACACCCCGTCAACCCCCCTTCAGTTTTGGGGTTGCAGTGCCATTGGCCAACCCCAAAGGAGCTGGCCCATTAACCCCTGGCCATCTGTCCCGGCTCCCCAAACCGCCAGTCAAAAAACGAGCTCAGCCCGCAGTAGGGAGACCGGCCCTTAACTGCCCCGGGTACCCCGGAACTATAGGAAAAAGATAGCAGAGTTGGAACACTACAACCCTGTGGTACCACCTGTGCCCCCAAGAAGAGAATGAAAATCAGTTGTACCGCTGCCAGAGCCCTGGCAGCTAATCACCACCAACAGATACACCCCCTTACAAGAGTTGGAAGACTTCGAGTTTTTTTCAGCTACACGCAATCCCAGCAGTCAGACTTCGCCAGTTGGTTGTCCTATGTCACTGCACACTGCATACTCCCCCGGTCCCCGTAGGCAACAAACCACTGTTTAAGCCAGTTATGGTCACCAAGTACACTACCCCGTGGAGGAAACTGCACGAAGCATACCCGGTTGTCACTCGACTATGCCAACCGATACACAGCCGCCTCGCCCTCGAGAACGACGCCACCCTGCCCCAAGGCCCTCAGCTGTCAAGCCAGCCACCCTCTTAAACCCCCACCAGAGCGCCCTTACCAGGCGAGTTATTTCTTCCCCGGCCAAATAGAAGGAAAGCCAGCTTCAGTGCTCATCAACACCGGGTGCACCACTAAATTGTCACAAAACCTATTCAACCGGTTGTCTTCTACCACTAAAAACTCCCTCCAAGAAGGAGACTTGCAAGGTATCCTACTAGACGAATCGCATATTCCTTTCTTTGGCACGATCGACTTAACCATTTGTCTTCGAGACGTTAAGACAGAAGCCACCTTCGTGGTGGGACAGATAAATGAAGATGCCATCCTGGGAATGCCTTTCCTCACCTCACACCAGTGCCACATGAAGTTTGATCAATCAATTGTTGTAATTAACGGTCAGGAACTTGCATGCACTGATCAACAAGGCAGGATGCTCACAACAGGTGTACAAGTGATAAAAGACACCCACCTCCCCCACGCACAGAGATGACAGTACTGTGCAAAGTCACACGCCCCGATCACCTTCCCTTTGGTATCATAGAAAGTACCCCTGACTCCCTGCCCTTGGCCGCCAGTCTCAGCACCCCAAATGCCAAACACCACCTATTGGTGCATTGCTTCAACCCCACTAATCAACCACTTGACCTCAAGGCTGGAAAGACCATCGGCAAGTACACTGTTGTACTCACCAGCGACATTAAGCTGCCTGCAAGATAATGCAAACCTACCCCCTGCCCCTCTCCCCTGTGCCAGAACAATTGCAGGAGTTATATCTGCAAGCTCTAGACAACTGCCACACCCCACAAGAAGCATTCCAGCTAGCCCAAATCCTACACTCCCAGGAGTCAGTCGTTAGCAAGGGAGACCACGATATGGGACGCACAGACCTCGTGGCGCACAGTATCCTCTTGAAACCTGGAACTCAGCCTATCAGGCAGCACCCTCACAGACTAGGCCATCACAAGGAGAAAGAAGCGGAAAAACAAGTAGCCAAACTGCTTGAAAAATGGTTGATAAAAACCAGTACTGGTGCCTGGAGTTCCCCCGTGGTGTTAGTAAGAAAGAAGGATGGCAACTGGCGCTTTTGCATTGACTACCGGCGTTTGAATGCAGTGACACAGCAAGACGCTTACACCCTTCCCCAGATAGACGAGAGCTTGGACGCCCTGTCAGGCAGCCGCTACTTCAGTACACTCGACCTGAGCAGTAGATATTGGCAGGTTCCCCTAGAAGATGAGCGAGTAAGAAGTCTATTTTCTCTATTAGGTCTTGCCTGTACAAATGGAACGTCCTTCCGTTTGGATTGACTTCTGCCCCCGCCACCTTCCAGAGGCTCATGGAACGGGTACTCCATAGTCTCCATTGAAAATCACTCATCTTGTACCTGGATGATATAGTTGTCATTGGCCCTGATTTCCACACCCATCTCCACCGGCTAGCCAAAGTACCACAATGGCTAAAGGCAGCCAATCTCAAGCTGAAATCCAGCAAGTGTGAGCTCTTACAATCACAAGTCAGATACCTGGGCCACGTGGTTAGTGAACGTGGTGTATCTACAGACCCTGAGAAAATAGCAGCCCTCCGAGATTGGCCCACCCCTACCTGTCTAAAACAGTTGCAGGCGTTCCTCAGTACCGTCGGATATTACCGGCAGTACTTACCCTGGTTCTCCACCGTAGCCAAACCACTGACTAAACTCACCTGCAAAGACGTCCCCTGGGAGTGGAACCCCCTCAGAGAGAAACTTCTGTACAGCTTAAAGCAAGAATGCTCTCCGCCCCTATCCTCGGCTACCCCGATGCCCACAGTCCATACACCCTAAATACCGATGCCAGTGACAACCGCGTCGGAGCTGTCCTCTTGCAGATGCAAAATGGAGAAGAGCGAGTAATCGCCTATTATAGTAGAGCCCTGAGCCCCCCTGAACGCAATTATTGCGTCACTCGGAAGGAGTTGCTAGCACTGGTTAAAGCCACCAAACACTCCCGACCCTACCTCTACGGACAAACCTTTCAGATTAGGAATGATCATGCCTCTCTCATGTGGCTCTGCAAAAGGAAGGAGCCGTCTAGCCAAGTAGCTCGATGGCTCGAGACATTGTCCGAGTTCCAATTCACAATTGAACATCGTAGTGGGCACCTGCAAGGAAATGCGGACAGACTCAACAGGCATTGTCCCCCAGACTGCAAGCAATGTGGACACATAGAGGCTGGAGATGGCGGACCCACCAAAGAGGAAATCGTTCGTACTCTTTCCCCCCCTTACCCCTACCCCCCTTTTCAATCTCCATAAATCCACCCCGTTGTACCCAACCCCCAAATGAATGCTTTCGCTTGCTCCTGCCTCCTACCCCCTGACACACACTTGGTTGAAGCCCAGAGGACCGGCCGTCACGCCATAGCTGTCATATATGAGGCTATCAAGACTCACTCCCCCATTGATCCTTCCCAGTTAGAGATAGGCAGCAATGAGTTACGGCAGCTTGAAAAACGGCTACACTCCATGCAACTCCAACTAGATGGCGTCCTAGAGATACACTAATCCGGGCAATGCAGGTGACCCCAGTGTGCTGTATGCCCCCCCCCCCCCCACCCAGTCTCAGAGGCAAGGTAGTCTGGGAAACTCATGTCATGGCCCACCAAGGCATCTAACGCACTCTAAAAAGGCTCAACCTTACTTGGTATTGGCCGGGGATGACTGCCGATGTACGTCGAGCAATAAACAGCTGTGAGACGTGTCAGCAAGCCAAACATGGTTGAACAAGACCCAACCCTACTAAGCATAGGATGTACGCCGGCCGTGGCAAAAGTTGGCCGTAGATTTAGTCGGCTCCTTCCAGAGACAGACCGTGGTAACAAGTGGATTCTTGTCTTAACGGACCACTTCACTCGCTGGCAAGATGCCCTTCCCCCCTCTGACGCTACAGCCCCAGCAGTTGCCACCAAGTTAGACGAACATGTGTTCTGCTATTTTGGACTGCCTGAACAAATGTATACTGATCAAGGCGCTCAGTTTGAATCCAGTCTCATGCATGAGTTGTGCACCCTCTGGCGAGTCAAAAAAACCCGGACTACCCCCTACCACCCCAAAGCCAATGGAGTTGTGGAGCGCAAAAATCGCGTGCTGGGGGATGCACTGCGTTTTCCCCAACTAAAAAGGCGGACAGAAGAATGGGACATGGCCCTTCCCCAGTTAATGAGAGCGTTTTGTGCTACCCCCCCCCCCCCACTCCACTACAGGAGAGACCCCTAACTTTCTTATCCTTGGTAGAGAACTACGCCTGCCTGATCAATTGATTTACCGTACTCCGCTCGTCGAGTGGGTACCGGTACATGAGTACACCCAAGCACTACAGCAGAGACTTGAAAAATTACATGAGACCCTCAGAACTGAGCAAAAACAAATAAGGGGTGATGATGGCGAGGGACCTTCCCTGTTCAAAGCTGGTGATGAAGTGTAGCTAGAAAATAAGAGGAGACGGAAAGGCGAAAATCCAAAACTTCAGCCAAAGTTCGTCGGACCCTACCTGGTGAAAAAAGCATATAGTAATCATATTTACCTGATTAATAGGCACCGACAGTACTCCGTACAGAACAGCAGTCGCCTCATGCCATATGAAGCCTGCCTGGAGTCGTATGGACAAGCACCTGCAGCCCTAAAACCAGTCAGCCACCCCAATATACGTGGCGCTGTTCCCCGAAGACGAACAAGTCCCCCACCACCCCTCTAAGATGCTCCCCTCCCCCTCCTGGAGCTACCCTTTCCCCAAGACCTTCCCTTGTCCTTTTCCTCCCCCCAATGCCATGAATTGAAAGAGAAGCAGTACCTAGTCCACAGCAACTTAGAGGGGAGTCCCCCTTTAACGCCTCCAGCATAAATGGTCCAAATCTGACCATAAATGGTTGAACTAGAGACCGCCCAACAAACACAGAAGTTGTTCCCCGTTTAGTCACCCCTCCCCCACCATAGCCCAAGCACCTACAGGATGCCCTAGGCGAAATGTGGGACCCCCCATCGATATGGTGAACCCTGGTGCCACCAGGTGATTGCAAAGCATGACTCAGTATGGAGAGAGCAATACTGTGAGAAATTACGGTTATTAGCCGAAGTAAAAGCATTCACCACCAAGCCTGAGGATCCCACACTCGCATGCCTAGTCTTAAACCGATTTCCCGAAAGTCGTCTACCCCCATGCCAAAGCCCAACTTCCCTCTTGAGCCCTGTCACCACAAGAGCCGCCAACGCCATCTCCAATTTACCCCACTACCAGAGTTAGTCCCACCCACAAACCAGTTCGAACCAGTTTGCTGCCCAATAACACCAAAACTTCAGTCCTTTCTTCATCAACAACTTGCACTGAGCAGTCTGCTTTCTTACAGCCGCTAAATAGTCATTTGAATAACATGAAGAAAGAAGGTAGTAACTACTTGCAAATCGAAGATGACGACAAATTGCTCCTGGAAGCCAACCAGGCGGAGTATCAACCCCCTACTAGTGATCAGGAAGACCAGTTGCTAGGCATACCTACCACTGAAGTATTGTTGCCAACGAATCCCTCACATGAAGATCAGTCAGGTGAGTGGTTGGAATAGAGCCAGTGGGTATTTGCACATGATACTGCTCGTGATCGCTTAGCCCTTACTACCCGAGAGTTGTCTCCCCCCCAACTTAATCTAGCTGAGTTCCCTCCCTTGCTGCTTTGGAGGCTCCTGCTCCTGACCACCTTCCAGCCCCTACGCTCATTTCCCCCCCCCCCCCGGAAAGCCCTAAAATTAGTTACAGCGAGTGAGTAAAATCTAATCCTAAGCTCCCCACACTCCCAGAAAGTGATCCCGGGTCTACCACGGCACGGGATCTAGCTACCTCGGCCCGGGATAAATGTGTTGTCTTAAACAAGGCCCCTCCCCCTGTAGAGCAAGTATCCACCCCTCCAAAACTCAACAGAAAGTCCGAGAAAGACCGAAATCCATATTATCTCCCAACATTAGTAAGATAGCGGTACGCCCCTTGCTACCCCCCTATTATCCCAAAACCAGCCCCGCTCCAGACAACTCTCCCCCCCGCCCTTATTCAAAAACCTCTGTAGTGACTTGGGTGTGCTTGTTACAGAGAAAAGAAGTCACCCAGTGGCCGCAGCCAAGGTGCCACCGCCTACCGTACAGCGAGTAAGGCCTGCCTCTCCGCCTCGACTCACTCTGATGGACAAGCCCACCATCACATTCAGCGCTGACGGCAGATGTAACCCGGCTCATTGGAGGATGCTCCATTGGATTAGGCCAGACACAGAGGATAAAATTCAACGCGTTCTAAGAAAGGCGCACAAACTGCAGTGTCACAAGTGTCACTACCAAGCAAAAAACACTAGGCAGCTAAGAGTACACGCCACACAAAATTATGTCAAGCACTTTTGTTGCTGCAGCTTCATGAGTGAGAGCCGTGATGCCGTTCACAGCCATCAAAGTAAGCTAGATGATGCCGGGGACAAAGACCACACACAGAAGGCGGGTATGGTCTATGCCGTAGACTCCAAATCATATGGCTGGTTCTGTGAATTCACCCAGTGGACAGAACCCCCAACCTTCGAAGACTGCATACCCATACAGACCGGTACGCTCAACACCTCTCCAGCCAGACAGGCCAAACGCCTCCAATCCACAGTGGCCGCACCCCTCGTGTCCACTCGACCAGCCACCAGAATCCCCAGCCTGATATCCGTATCCTTGTCTAACTACCGTAGTTCAAAAAAGTCGGTACCTGCCTCTGCCTCCCCTCCCCCATCACCACCTTCCCCCACCCACAGAGAACCTTCTCCCCCAGCCCCTACGACCTCCCCCCAGAAGATCATGCTCTACTCACAAACTACCCGCAATTTTTTGATGAAAAGAGAGATCGCCGCCCAAGCCATCGATAAGATCTTCGCAGAGCTGGGAGCAGATCAGCGCTTACTACGGAAAACACTACTCGATCGCACAAACTATGTGGCAACGAAGAGAGACATTAAAGAAGAGTACCAGGCTAGCGAAATTGAAGCCACCTCACTCCGCCAGATGGCCACCAGTGTGAGGGGTAACCTGTTCGGCGATCTTTAGAGAACCTCTATTTACTCTGTTTATATAATCTGTGAGATATCTATATCCAATAAAAATGGTACCCTTTCAGTGAGGTTCACTAAACTCAACAAATATTATTATTATTATTAATATTAATTAGATAGTGGGTCGCTAATGAAGCGGGGTATGTGAGAGATTTGTATAAAGTAACCACCCCCCTCGCCCCCACTGCCCCCCCCCCCCGCCACTCTGTACCCCCCAACCTTTTTTGTCCACGGGCCCCCTAAACATAACCTGCAAGCCCTCCTCCTTCTGCCTAAATGCAAACTATCCCCACGAAAGTGAATACCAAAGACCTAGACCCTGCATAGGCACTGTATCACATATAGGAGTTACCCGAGGTCTACCCCGGGCCTGGGTCAAAAGAAGATCAAAGAGCTAGCCTGGGGTCTATGGAGCCAGATACCCACCTCAAGAAGTAGATGAGCCCCATAGAATAGATTGGAGGACAGACAAAAAGTTGCATGCCCTAATAAGGGATGGAAAATACCCACGCTGAAGAAAAGAGTGGCAAAAAGTGCCCAACAGAAAGTACATGTGCTCAGGACTGTGATTGGTTAACCTTGTGAACAAAGTTGTATTTCGTGTTATGATTGAATTACTTTTTCTCTTACGTTCTACGGTTGGCTCACCCTAATAAGGGGAGTGAGTCTTCCCCCATTCTGCTATAAAATGAGCACTGTATTGTGATTTATTTCAAAAATCTAGTAGATTGTGTGTAGATACCCTTATATATTGCTGAATGGATTTTTGTGTAAATACAATATTATTCACAGAAACTCTGTCATTGTGTGTGTGGGTCTAGGACCCCGTCAGTTGATAAAGTCAACTCAGAGTGACTCCGAATTTTAGTTGAAGAAGTTGTTGGAGTGACCCCGTTGTGTCTGAGTAGATAGTACTAAACTACTACAGCATGCAAGCTAGAACCACGTGGTGAGTCACCGATAACCCGAGTTTCCTAAAGCAAACACAATGAACATTGTAGCGCGCTATTGGGCAAAAGTAGAGTAAAGCGAATATCTGCTGACATGAGATCTCCCACTATAAGTGAAGAAAGGAAAGATATTGACTCATTCGGATTTTGTTGATGACTTTTGTCTTTATTCATGACTTGATCAAAGCATTGTGTTAGATGTTGACGTGATTTAGTAGTGAAAGTGAGGCACTAGTGGTTGTAGCCTTGTTGTTGTATTGAAACAACTTGAAAAATTGTTTATTTACTTATTTGGTTAGGGTTGCCGTGGAAACTAGATTACTGGAACAAATGAAATATATAGTAGCAATTGTATGAAAGTGAAGGAGGTATTAATTATACTAGTAAATTCAGGTAACAAAGAACAATATGACAAATCCATCATAGTGAAATTTGACACCTCCAAAATCTGAGCAATTGCGATAAAAGCCAAATAGTTGAGATCCCTGTTATCTACATTGTGTACAAGTTGAGTTTACAAATGTAGAAAATGCTAAATCTGAGTAAAATATTTTGTGCAATACCGCTTCACCAAGTCTCAACTGGATATATCATTCCTGTTCTCTTTTTTTAAGACAGTTTCAACAGCGAGTACACTGTGTGAACCGTAGGACAAATGGAGTCTTAGCAAGACACAAGTAGTGACTCACAAAAATGACACATACTCAACATACACCTACAGGTGTAACTACTTAACTTTAAAACATTAGTAAATGTTGGTGAGGTTTGACATGAAGCACTCACCCAACGGATGTACACCAAGGTGTAGATTGCCGTTTGTTGTTGCTACAGTTCAGTACTTAATGTGCTTATTAAGCGCTGCATGGAACTCACTCTGACATAATCGACGGAAAACAAATAAATGGTCACAAGTCTATTACAAAATGTTGATTGAAGTACTTCAAATGCTATGCAAAGATTTTTTTGTGAAAAAGTTATCGAGTTTTGTAAAGTTTATGTTTTCAAGTAGAGATAACTACGGAACTAAGAACTTCAACTCCGAGTGGTTCAAGTCTCAACATTTGCGTCCCTTTGGCACAGTTGTTGGCCAATAGACAATCGGCTACACAATGTATTGATACAGTTGGTGACACAAAGCATGACAACAGTGCCTTCAAAGGCAAGTTTTTGAAGTGGATAACACCTGTGGCTGCTCCAACACTGATATTGCAAAACGCACAATTCTGATACAAAGTAAATGGATGCACAAGGGAATGAAATGTTGCTTTGATTTCCATCAGTTTGTAGGGACTTTTGTCACAACAAAACTCAAACTAACACCTATGAAACAGTTTTTTGTTAACGATAGTACCAGTAGTGCATGCACTAACAGGACCATTGGCTTCCTTTGCACCAGTGACATCATGTGTGAATTATCCTACTGGAGGGTCCTTGACCCTTAGGGCACACTTACCTCCCAACACCGCAAGACTTTACGAAAAATTACACGATTACTGCGCCTATGTGTGCTTGTTCTGCTGGCTAGACAAAATGTCTCACCATCTGTAGGTATTCTTGCCATACATTAAAAGCGGTGCTGAAGCAAACAACAAGATGAAGAGTAGCGGCATTCGCCAGTATAAATTCACCAACAGGTCAATACACCGAAAGGTTCGTTATTTAAGATACAGTCCAACACTTGATAGGTCATGACAATAAAACCATGAGGATTTTCATCAAATCCCAATAGACATGGACCAACGACTCCAACATTCATTCGCTTGATTTATAATGACCTGGTGCCCACCATCTCCGAAATTTCGTTTGTCAAATGAGTTAGAACTGTACAAACAGGGGAAGTTTAAGTCTTATAAAAACCTGCGAAAATATCAGCAGCTTGTCAGCTCATTTTCAGGTTTTCAGCATTGAGTATCTATACCGTGTACAAGCTCAGTTTTCAATTATAGGAAACGCTATGTACGAGTAGAGAAAAATTGTGCAATGCTGCTTAAGGATCTCTCAATTGGATTGGATACACCTTTACAGCTCTCTTTTTATGACAGTTTCAACAGTGAGTACACTGTGTGAACCGTAGGACAAATGAAGGCTTTGCAAGACACAGAGCGACTCACAAAAAGGAAACATACTCAATCTACACCTACAAGTGTGCCTACTTACCTTTAAAACATTAGTAAATGTTGGTGAGGTTTGTCATGAAGCACTCACCCAACTGATGTACACCAATACTTAAAATACTATTTGTTGTGGTTAAAGTTCAGTACTTCATGTGCTTATTAAGCGCTGCATGGAACTCACTCTGATATAATCGACAGAGAACAAAAAAATGGTCACAACTCAACTACACAATGTTGATTGATTTACTTCAAATGCTATGTAAATTGTTTTGTAAAGAATTTATTGAGTTTTGTAAAGTTTCGGTTTTCAAGTAGAGATAACTACGAAACAAAGTCCGGCAACTCCGAGTGGTACAAGTCTCACCATTTGTGTCTCGTTGGAACAGTTGTTGGCCTATAGACAACTTTGCCCCAGTGTTACCATGTGTCAGTTATCCTTCCGGCGGGTCCTTGGCCCTTGCAGCACACGTACCTCCCGACGCTGAGACACTTTACAAAAAATTACACTATGATTGCACCTGAGTGTAAATGTTATGCTGGCTAGGCAAAAGCTCTCAAGATCTTTAGCTATGTAGTAATAAGCCTTATAATAGGCGTTATCTCCCCAGGGCTTACTGCGCATGTGTTAATATTTTAAACATTTCCGGTGGCATACTAGAAGTTATTGATCTCGGTATTATTATTGTGAATCGTAGCTTGTCGGTACATTTTGAACATAAAATCTATCATCGCATGGTTATCAGAGTGCTCAAATGTTTTTGAAGGGAAGCTGTATGCTATTCCTTTGTTCTATCAAAGCTATTGTCACCGGGTTATTTGATTTATGTATAAAATCCCACCTGAAACACTGACTGAAGCATCATAAGATAGAAGAAGATTATTATTATCATCATTATTATTATTATGGCGTTCTCCTTGATGAGGAAATTAATATGTCATGGCAAATATACTGAATTTGTACCAGCTAAGCTATGAAAATCACAGCAAATCCTCTCCTCTCAGTTAACCGTTATATTGTTCATGGTTAACCAAACATGACTTATTATTATTATCATCGTCGTCACTGTCGTCTCCGCCGCCGTCGCTGCGCCGTCGCTGCGCCGTCGCTGCGCCGTCGCTGCGCCGTCGCTGCGCCGTCGCTGCGCCGTCGCCTTCGTCGTCATCATCATCGTCATCGTCATCGTCATCATCATCACCATCATGTGTCTTTTTTCAGCTAGAAAAATGCTTTTTAGACAGGTGAATAAGATTTAATTTCCCCACAAATTAAAAGTCTATTTTTACTCATACAAAAATGTTGTTTTTTTCACAGGAATGCGTAAACTGTATATGATATGAAGGTCAGCCAGGATTGAACGTTTTTTTCAGTCAGGCTTTGTTATTCACACTTTTTATACTCCATAAAGTTTTCACACAAAAAGGTTTTACATATGGAAAATCGCATATATTATAAAAACCTATCAGTGCGTGTTTTCAGAATTGCTAAATAAAATGTTGTTCAAAGGTAACATTGACCTCATCTCTTGCAAGCCATGAATCAGTCTCACTATCTCTCATTCTCAGCATACATTCTTCAGTTACATCTAATGTTATATTTTAACAAGTTGTTAATAAGGAATAGGAGTGATTGTTGTATCGTAAAATACAGAAAAACGTAAGTTAGTTTTATTAGTGTAAGTGCTCCAACTCCCAAAATAAATTGAGTTTTTTCCGCTCGTTATCAAACTCCATCCGTTTGGATTTTGAGCACTTATACTGATGTTCACACCATTTCATCTAGCATTTCTGTTGTTACTTGATTACAGGTCGAGTACTAATGCAGGTCAGCAAGTCGATGATAGGCAAAAATGATGACCTAGCACAGTGGTATGGGGGAGTAAGGGTATGCAATTCCCTAGCGAGTGAGCAACTATTCAGCTTCGGCGAGCTATAGTTTCTAAGAAGAAAAACTCACTGAAACCCACCAAAGTTGATGTGCTTATGTGTCTTGCCTACAGTATTGTGCATGATTTTATAGGAACAGTTAACCAGTTCGCCAGGTAGCCACCTGCATTACCTTTAGGCGTCTAGGACCAGAGCTGTCTGTACTGTTAGGCAGGCCTGCTAGCAGTCCGTCCGAATTACTGCCTAGCTGTCAGCATCGCTGGCTGACAGCAGGTCAGGATGACGAGGCCTGTCAAACAACTCTGCCTGTTGTCCACTGCTCGTTTGGAAAGTATTTGGTTATTTTGACCGTGGGTCGTATAGCTATGGTCCCCGGAGCAGTGGAACCGGTCGTTATCATAGCTGTCTGCAGATAGTGGTCAAGTAAGAGCTTGAGTGGGTGTTTTAAAGTGTTTATTCAAAAGAATAGGTTCAGCTCCACGGTAACACTGCCCGAGCTAAAGGCTAGCAGTCGTATTTATATCAATCGTTACATAATATCTTTCTGTTCAAAATATAATCCTGAGCAAATAGAACTGTGATAATTCTGAGTAAAGGGCAAGAGAAGTTAGAGGTTTATTATAATAATCTTAGCGTTTCCTTGCCAACGCAGGAGGTTCGCAGTCATTCCTGTACAATATGCGCACCCAGAAGTAAACGCAACATTGATGGACACTTGGAAGTCATAAATAAATATTAAATTCGGAGTTTTCTGCTTTTAATTGCAAACATATGAAATACGGAACTGTGGGTAATTGTTTGGCCGCAAAAGTTTTCTCTTCCATTTCATAGAATTAAAATAAAGCGACATAAATCACGGTTTGCTCGTTGCTTTCTTATTCTGACCAGTATTAAGTTCGCTAGAAAACTTATTCCCATATTTTTATTGTTTATTTATTTGTTCAGAAAAAATATTTTCAAAAACTTCATTCTAATTTGTGGTGTCAGGTGCCCACTGCACTGTTTTCTCTTATTTATATAAATAAATTCTCGACTCATTTTGGGTTTTGTTGATGCCTCGTGACTACAAGTAAAAACAGCAAGTAAAAGTCTTGTCGTCTTTCTCTCCTACAGATAACAATGACAAGCTGCTCGATCCAGTCCAGACAGTTGAACATGCATATGCATGCATAGCAATAAATGACTCAAAGGTTTGAAAGAAAAATATGATTTACGTACATGTGTAGATCGAGCAAATTTTGTTAGCGTTCCTCGTGATGTTATCAACAATTAATATTCAAATAATTAACATTAACTCTGGCTAACATTGAGTCCACACATGAAGTGATATGACGATGTCACTAAACCAGCTAAAGTGTCTTATTGTGGAAAAACGTGAGATGAATACCTATTGTATTATGTCTTTTTGAGATTTATCTGCCCATTTACCATGGGCAGACAACTTTTATGCGTTCAAAGTGAACTTTTTACCGGTTGGAATCCCGGTAATACCTCTCCAATCAAGGTCTTGTTACTAAGAGCAAACAACTTCGATAACTTGATACATCAAGGTGACAACTACAAATCATTTAGATTCCTCTGCACAGGTTGCAGCCCTAACTATCAGGTATGCTGTGTGTGAATGTATGAATTTCAAAGTTGCTGG
The DNA here is from genome assembly GCA_945261195.1 of Cryptosula pallasiana. Lineage (NCBI taxonomy): Eukaryota > Metazoa > Bryozoa > Gymnolaemata > Cheilostomatida > Cryptosulidae > Cryptosula > Cryptosula pallasiana. The sequence goes on from CALYOO010000371.1 coordinate 31,212, forward strand.
TTAGTGAAGCAGTGCAGGACATTGTGATCAATATTTTTTTCAAAAACAGTGTGAATGGTGCTGACAAACGACAAAAAATGACAGGCAAGGCGGTAGGTAAATATGTTAGATGGTAGGTAGGTAAGTCTGCTAGTAGGTAGGTAAGTAGGTATATACGTTGATAGGTAGGTATGTTGGTAGGTAAGTATGTTGAGATGTTAGTGGGTAGGTAGGCACGCAGATTTGTTGGTCGGTAGGTATTTTGGTAGGTAGGTAAGTATTTTGGTTGGTAGGTATGCTGGTAGGTAGGTATGTTGTTAGGTGGGTAGGTATGTTGGTAGGTAGGTATGTCAGTAGGTAGGTATGTTGGTAGGTGTGTTGGTAGGTACGTATGTTGGTAGGTAGTAGGGCTGGGCTTTGATCGCGTTATTTTCACGATTAACACGATCAATTTCCCCAAAAGATTAACGCGATTAAAAACAATTATCTAATTAATCTCCATTAGTAGCAATAACCTTTTTTCCTTTGTAGTGACTTGTGTTTCACTTTTTTATAATTGACAATTGCAACTTTGTTTTAATAATGGCAATTTTTCATTATTATTGCTTGTAATGTAGAAATAAAACACTACTACGTGATTACCGTTACGCTAGGCAATAGTTAGTAATGGCCTGCCCTGCAAGCAGCAGACACGCTTTGTGAGTCAGTAGAAGTTACAAAACAGCTGAGCCGTGCACTCAAGCATGCATTTGTGACTGCAAGTCTAAGCAAACAGCTCTCATTCACAAGCTCAACCTAATTGTATGGAGTATTCATCATGACTAAGACAGAGACACAGTGTGAGTGAGCCACGCCACGTATGATCGGTAACAGAAGATTATGCGACTGGCTGTGCATGCAATAATAATAGAAGTGATAAAAATTTACAGTAACAATAATACGATAAACGAGCAAAGTAATTTTATAAGTAACAGTAGTAAATGATATAGTACTATTCTATAAGTGATCAATAAAAATGCTAAGTTTAGCGATTGTGATAAATATTAATATACTAGTATCAGCAACTAATAATAATAGGAATTAGAAATAATAATTATTAAGCAGAAACTGAATAAACACAAGTATAAACACATATATAATTAATGTGCTTTGTTTTCTCGTTCAAGTGAACCTTATCAATGACTGAAAATAAATTCCAATCTACCATAATGCAATCCCATGCTTATAATCTTTAATTGGCGCGGAAAAATCAGAACTATATATTGGAAAATTGGAGTCAATTATAGATATATCGCAGGAGATTAATTTTGGGATTAATTAAGATCAATAAATTTGACAACAAGATTAATCTTGATTAAATTTTTGAACCATGGCACAGCCCTAGTAGGTAGGTATGTTGGTAGGTAGGTATGTAGGTAGGTATGTAGATGGGTAGGTAGGTATGTAGGTATGTCAGTAGGTAGGTAGGTATTTTGGCAAACAAAAGTCAAAACACACCATACCTATATGGATATATAGATAGTGTACAGGACGCGAATCCTCTTTTAGTCCAACGTAAAATTCCTTTGCAGGTTTGTGGAACATTTGTTGTGCGAGAAGAAACAGCCGGACAGATCACTGAAGCGCTGATCGTGATCAAGAAATGGTGCAGTAATTGGAATCCACAGACATTAATGGTGGATTTCTGTGAAGCCGAGAATAGAGCCAAGTAAGATAGCAAATTTGTGTGTATTTGCGTACAGGTTATTCTTCTCCTATTCATTATTCCTCAGCTGTTTCGCTCATAAAAAAATATTCGTTTATAGTTGCTATTCTCGTCATCATACTTAACGGTAATTTATTTTGGTTTGAAGTTATTTTATCTCGGTTTTCTGGACCTTTTCTCATACACCAATAAATATGATGATAAATCATATGCAGTGATGACATCAAAGTGTGTCTAGTGTAATCCAGTTGAATAACGCCACACCTGTGTGTGCTTGTTTTGGTCATGATCATATATCATTTCAGAGATGGGTTGCTTGTTATTGGCAGGATTGTGTATTAGTGAACATCAACACCAACAATGGCATAGAAGGTATCGACAGCAAATTACACAATGACACTAATTATATAAAAAGAGTCAGCTTAGTCTCTTCGTGTTTATCAGAATACTTGTTGATCAATACTTACCCGACTCATCCTCAGGTAACCAATATTTTACTTACTTTCATTTCAGGATTTCTTTTGTTGAATTTTCATTGCATTGGAAATTATTCGAAAACAGTTTTGTTCTTATGAGCCACGGTAGAAACAATAATTTGAGTATGCAAATGTTAGCTGTGCAGTGAAGATGCGAAAGAAAACCTATGATGCATAACAGCACAGGGAGTTACCAAAAAAGCGCAAGAAATGGAACTTACACTGCAGTATCAGTGCAAACTGGCAGAAACCATCAAAGTAAGCATTGAGTAGCCGAATTGCAACCATTATTGACAATGAAAAGAAAGATCATTGTATTGATTCAACTTCGGATTAGTTTAGCTCATTTAACACACTCTCGCCTTCACTAACTGACGCAAGCTACCAGTTGAATGATGAGGACATTAATCTAGGACTGCAGCTCATTGCTGACCAGTGGAAGGATATTAGTATCCAGGATTGCCTTCTAAGTCAAACACCAAACGACTTCAGCAGTTCTGATTTCAGAAGGTTTGGTCGAGTAGTTAACACGCCTCGAGCAAGTCATTGGATTGCCGAGACCAACATCGGTGCTTCAGACAAACACGTGAGAGTTTTTGATAGCTTGGGTTTGGAACTATCTTGATCTACCCTCTACTCTATCGCAAGTAAGCATAATCATTTTCTTGTACTTCTCGTATTATATATTTTGTTGCTAAACAAGATAATATAAAAATATGACCGTATTTGCTAGTGGGTGGCCAAAGATGATTGTTTCGCGTGTAGTTAGCCCACATTACCATTGTCTATTCAATGTGAGTTAGCATTAATTTATCTAACTGACAAGTTAAGCGGAATGGTCCATAGCCTTGCCAGTCAGGCGCGTGTTGATCGATTACCAGCTATTTTCTGAAAGTTGTACCTATAATGCATATAATTTTCATAGTACAAAACTATATATTAAATACTTTTATATAGTAATGTATACAGTGAATAGTGCTGTCACCTGCTGACAGCTTCGAGTCTGATCAATTTTTACAGATACGCGTTTTAATCTCCCAATAACAGGCTCTTCGTTGTTGGATTAAACAATTTATGAGTATCCAAAAATATATATTCCTCTGAAATACCTATCAAAAATTCAAAATCAAATTTACTTCTGTTATCGTTGCATTTGAGCATAATATTGTAAACATTGTTATTTGCACAATTTTTCTTACAAATAATTTTAACATAGCATTGTTTGTGATTTGTTTTCTGCAACCATTTCATTTTTGACACCTGCCAACATTATGACAGTATTCTCCCTAAAAACTAAAGAGCTAAAATAAATTGTTCTTACTTAGGAAATAAACAAAATCATTTTATTTTGAAAATGAAATTAATATTGCATAAAACAATCTTAATCTTAAAATTATTGTTTTTCATCTTTGATCAACTCACTTAATCGACACCACTAATATTGAGCAGACCGTTTTTCATAAATCATTTTTGATTGTGCAGTCATTGCTCATTGATTGATTTAACTTCAAAAAATATGACATGAGTGTTTGTTGGATTGCAATAGGCCTTTCGAAGACTTGTTACAATTTGTTGACCACGCACCTGGAGAGTGTGCAGAAACGAAAAAGAGTTACAGACTGCAGCGTTTTTGCTCTTGCGGTTCAGGTGTGTCCTTATTGGTGGTGACTCTTCAAAAGCGTTATTTGACCAATCGAAGATGCGTAAACACCTATACCGGTGCCTGTGTAATAGGTTCGAAGGCTTTCCGACCTCCCCTATTCAACAACAATAACCCGGTCTATAAATACCTCTGGGGATAACTTTAGTGTTTTAAAATCTTGTATCACTTCTCTCATATGAGTAACAATCTAAGAACGGCTTATAAATTCATTGTGTACCAAGTGTGACTGCCAATATAATTGAAGAGTTTGCTAAAAATGAAAGAAATTACATATCTTACCATACTATTGCATTTTGGCAACAGGCCAATGTAGTCAATACACAATCAACTTCTACAAACACTATGTGATAAAACTGTTGAACAGAGTAGGATACACATGTAAGTTGGATTCTATATACATATGCGTATTGCGGTCGATTTTTACAAAATGCGGTGATTTATTGTCACTCATCCAACAAAAATAATCTCAACAGGGCTAATGTTTTCTCCTACATGACACGCATAAATAGGTGATTGTGATGTACTATTGTAATACATTCTTCATAAATTGTTTTTTGTATCATACTGGCCACAAGAATCGCTTGAGGATGTCCACTCTTATCTTGAGTACAAGATTGATGAGGAGCAACACCAGGCTGTGAAAAATGATAACTTCTGTGATGACAACTTCACTGCCTATGAAGATTGTCCAAAGATTAAATTGCTCATGACTGCACGTAGCGCTGCATTGAAGCTTGAGTGTACTAGTAATGCTTAGGGTTCATATTTCCTTATACCTTCTGAATTATTGGATTCCTTAAAATATTTTTAATATGAACATTTAGAATCGTGTGAACTACTCACCCCCTCCACTGTGATATTACTTTGCCATGACAGGCACCCAGGAATACAATAAAGTTACTAAATATGTGGTGAAGTTTAACTCTCCCACCCATCAAGCTTACATGGATTGGCTTGGAAGCGTTGGGCGCTAAATTCTACCTCGAAATGTTGTTTTCAGATAACTTTGTGTATAACCTGTCTATTGTTTATCTATAAAAACTTGACTGACAAATATAGACAACCGTTAATAGTTCATGCAGTCAGTTAATAGTTCATGCAGTCAATTTAATCATAATACACCAATGCTGTATTGACTGAGACTCCATATATATACTCTATCACATCATGTATTTGTTCCATCTATTCAGACTTCATATATATACTCTATTACATCATGTATTTATTCCATCCATTCAGACTTCATATATATACTTTATAACATCATGTATTTGTTCCATCTATTCATACTTCATATATATACTCTATTACACCATGTATTTGTTCATCTATTCAGACTTCATATACATA
>CALYOO010000372.1:0-36334 GCA_945261195.1 Cryptosula pallasiana
AGTTTAACAAAATCTAAAGTTAATTCAAGTTTTCACATTCCTGCAATGACGGGAATATGCTTTAGCCTGTAGTGCAATAACTTAATAAGTCCTTGACATTCCAAAGTGTGTACATCTAATATTAATGAATTCTGCATGTGCTACACAGTAGTATACCAATGTACTGCTCTGTCTTATTTGTCTTCAGGACCGAGGACCGAGTAAATGATTTTTTTGTCTTCTCCCGATTGCAAGTTTATACCAATGCAATAACTTTACCTACTACCACCTGATTATTTCTTAAACACACAATTACAGGTGTGCTGGATAGCTTGCTTCGGTTGCTTCACATTCACAATCTAAATGTCTGGTCTGTTTGACAGTTTTACTGATGGAATTATGTGTTTGATGTTTGCAGGTTACCATGTCAACTCTTCTACATAAATACAGTTTGGTGTCCAACACCTACAGTACGATCTGTAATACTGCAATAGATTTGAGTCCTCTATCACGACACAGCGGAATCCTCTCCTCTCTCTCCTCACACTTCGGTGTCTATCCCGAATAGACGTTAACCAACTGAACGGGGTCCACGACCCAAACACACTACTAGAAGTTTTATCAAACAAAGACTTTATTTGATACACAAGTAGAAGGGTATTTAATACTATTCATTCAACAACTGAACTCTCAATGTGCAGCAGCTCCTTTTATAGGAGATAAGAGGTCATTTCGTTACCTTATTAGGCAGAGCAAATGATAAAACATAACACAAGAAATATGCCAATCACATAATGCAATACAAATTGTAACAACATAACAAGCCAATTAGCACAGAAACGCATGGTGACTTGGCGCTGGGCTTTTCTTCCCGCTCTTTTCTGGTAGTGGAGACCTTCCGCTCCTTATTTGGACGTGCTGCTTCCTAGTCTTGGCTCCTGAGAGAGGGAAGGCTCTGGTCTCTGTTCTGTCAAGGCTCTCTGGTTCTTAGGGGCACAGGCTTCGTGAATCACCCTATTTGGATACATGGTCGGGGTCCTGACCCGGGGTAGGCCCAGGGTAGACCCGGGGTAGCATCTATATGTTCATATAAGGGGGGATACAGGCCCGGGGTTCCCGGTATAGACCCGGGGTACCAGGTATCCCTTTTTCAAGGGTTTTTAGGTAGCTACCGAGGGGGGAGGAGTTCTGACGGCCTATAACATCGTTACCAGAGGGCACAAGGGGTGTAGGGGGGGGGGGGTTTGGGGTAAGGGAGGGTGGGGAGGGTGGGGAGGGGATCTGATACTGCTCCATCATCATGCAAATCTCCCACAATACTCCATGTTAATCTATGATCAAAAAAGATAAAAGGTTGTAAAGGAAATGTCTGTTAGTCAACATGTGTGCAGCCGACTTTATCATTCCTACTACTTGTGCACTGATCAGCGGTTACCTTGCAACACCCTGTCTGCCGGCACAACAACATAGCTCAGCGTTTTCAAATCTGTCTTTGTATCTTTGGAATGCATCTTGTCTGTGCAATTTTACTAGAGATGCAGAAATTTCTAGAATTTACAATCGTAAGAAATTCTCAGTTTATATAAATGCAGATTTAAAACATTGGCGTTGTTCACATTAACTAAACTGTCTGCACCTATGTTTTAAAAACTATTATTTCTGCTAAATCAAAGAAGCCCTAGTGTTAATTTGTTGGGCTTTAAACTTCCAACCTCAGAACATTCACTCATCTTCTATATCGGTGTCTTCGGAGTTCTCTGTTATGTAACTGCTTCTAAAGGATAAAGATTGAGTAAAGGAAAGTATCAAATATGAAATTATAATAAGTGAGAAGAAGAAAAAACAATCGAAGCACTACTTGATTATTTATTTATTCCCTTCCTGCACTGGTTTTGAATTTTTTTTAGTATGACCTATAAAACTATTCAGTCTGTAGAAGTTGCTGCAAGAGTTTTAAACAATTTTTGTGGGGAGTACCACTCATCTTTTAATTTCTCTTGTGCAAACTCGCTGCTGTTAGGTGTATTTGCTACCTGTATCAATGAGCATACGCTACTAATCGTATTTGGGAGCCACATCAGTTGGCGGCGAACGCATCGATCCAGGCATTTAATTTATATTGCATAAAATAATAAGAAATAAAATCCATCTATGCTGATCAGGGGTGAAGGCCTAAATTTTCAATGTGCATTGTAGCGAGCATAGTTTTTTTCACATGTGTAAGCAGTTCATCAGCAACAGTTATTGTGTCGTTGATTCTTCATTGGTACTGTTAGCATGATGCATCAGTAAGTAGCAGATAGTGGTAGCGAGTCAAAGAATAAACAGCTTTACACTTGTCCGGATGACAACGTATATTTCAAAACAGTTCGTTCTTGATTAACTATAACATTTATCTTTATTGTTTTAGCAAAATAGCTTTGTTTTTCATTATTGTGATCAATCTATTTCCAATATATCAATATTGCACAGGGAAATCATAATAAATAATAACATTAATAATAAACAACATATATATTAATTAATAATATATAACAATAAAATGATAATCAATTATGCCGAGAGTGAACTGCTTTGAAAGAAACGTCACCCACGTGGGTATACAATAATGTTTATGTTATGGATCAGTAGTGTTCACGACCTATGAATATGCCTCACAAATTAATATTTTTTTGCTCGCGGGGATGGTATTGTTGTGGATGTTAGTGTCACCTACTTCTGCGCACACTGTAATTACATACTCTAGCAACCTTATACTAACCGCTAGATAGCTGGAATGGTCGTAATCAATCATGCAGGATTGACCGACCCTGCGGATGACTCAGTACCGACCCTGCGTAGGGCAGTGCCGACCCTGTAGCACGCTATACCGACCTGGTATGACTCATTACCGACCTTGCAGGGCCGGCAGGAAATGACTCAGCCTAGACTGAGAACTACAAAGTAGCCTGGAAGAATCAGCAAGGCGTATCGGGGAGATAACCACCCTTAAACTAGATGGAAAGGCAAGAACGAAGGCTGCAGAGACAAGATACCAGGGACAGGAAGTGGCTAGTACTGTGATTGGCTACTTACCTAATAACTCCGCCTACCTTTGCAAGCACTATATCTACTTAACCTTATTCTAGCCATTTGATTTGTTACCTATTTATATAAGACTGTTCATTTGTTCATTGTACCTTATTTTTATGTGATTGGTTATGTCTAATGATTGCTTCCTGTGAAATGCCTATAAAAGGCAGAACTTGTGCCTTTTATGATCAGTTGTAATGTGCCTTTTACTAACTCGTTTTATTCTGAAGGAATAAATGCATACTTACTCAACAGCACTGAGTTATGCGTCTGAGCCAAGGGCTCCTTACTGGTTGTAGAGTTGGGATACTCTATCTTATTTCTCTTCTGGACACTACTGACCCTGCTGTTGTTGCAGGTAAGACTAACAACTGGTGGCAGCTTGCTACCAACCTCAGCTAGTGGGTTTACAGCCCCCAAAATCCAATACAGTATTTTGCGATCCATTAAAAGTATTGCTACCGACCCAATGGCAGTAAATAAATTGCGAAAAATATTATTCATTAAATTTATTGTACGAATCAATCCAGGTCACTATTATACCTGTTAGATTCAGTGTTCTCAAGCATCGTTTTCGTACATTTTTAAGCATTTTTTGTTTGTGTTGTTGTTACCATAGATCTAAAAGTTTGTAGAAGATTAGATTCCACATTGTTATTTTTTTTATTTTTGATGATGTTGTTGAAGTGGAATCACAATTCAGAGAAGTTATTGTAAGTTTGTGAAGAGAAACCCTCGTGTTACTAGTAGTTTGGAGTCAGTTCAGTAATTGTAAAAGCTATCACAGATTTGATACTTCTTCAAAAGCCAAAGTGCTACTGCAACGGTGAATACTGCAAAAAAATTTACAAAACTGATCTAAACACGAAATAATTATTTTCTCTTGAAGTCTAAGACTTCGGATAAACGTTTACCAATGAATGATCTGTGATGCTGCTGCTTCCAAAGTTTGATGGGCTATCAATGGGGTTGTGACATAAAGAGTTATCTCTCTATGAACTTTCTACATCCAACCGGAAGTTACCATTGTTTTTGGTATAAAATATAGCTACTTCATGCAGACTCGTGACAGTTTTTCCCTGGAAGCTTCCATGCTGTCAATTGTATACTATAATGACATATTCCTAAAAACACTTTAGACTATTTTCAAAGACCGCAGCATCAAATCTACCTGCAGCAACAAAGATTTATATTTTTTTTACAGTTTTTTCAATTATTATTTATTACAGTTGTTATCCACGGAACTCCGGGGGACTTCCGGGGCTTGCCGAAAAAGTAACAGAGACGATGCGTCCTGTAATAAAAACTATTCGTAGCAATATCCGGTTGCTTGCAAAAAATTCAATATCACAAATCCAATTCATTGAAACTGAGTGAAAAAGCTAGGTCCTTACTAACACATTTAGTAACGGGCGCATCGTCTTCTTTCTGTTTCTCGGCAAGCCTCTGATGCCCGTGTTATCATTATTCTAACTATTTTTTTATATCGTTATTATTGAAATCTTTTTTTATTTTTATTTATTATAATCATTTATAATTATGATTCTACTGTTTATGATTGCGATTGTAATTATTAAGGTTATTATTGAATTGTTATTAGACAATAATAATTATTAATGTGATGCTTCTTATAATTTTATAATAATAAATAATAATTATAGTAGTAGCAGCTTATTATTATATTGTGCAGGATTTCACTGTGGGGGTGTGAGTTGGTAGCTCGGCCTACCTGCACAACCTCCCGAACTGTGATGGCAACTGTGTCTAATGCTCTAGCAATACAATCCTCCCACAGGTGGACTTAGTAGGCTGAGAAATGGTGATTAACCATCCCAGTTACTAGTGAGCTGCCGATTGCGTTAGCTGTTATCAGTGTGTGAAGCAAGGTCGAACTTTGAAGGGCGAACTAGTCAAACTAGGTTCGGCCAGCAGAGGTTCGGTTGACTTGTTTCAGTGCAGTGCAGAGGTCGAACATTGGAGGCGAATTAGGCAAGGCTAAGTTCGGCCAGCAGAGGTTCGTTTGACTGGTTTCAGTGCTGTGCAGAGGTCGAACATTGAAGGCGAATTAGGCAAGGCTAAGTTCGGCCAGCAGAGGTTCAGACTGATCTGCTTATATATTACTACTCGAGTAATGGTGCGCAGTGAAGTTATTTGTTAGAGAACAAAGAAACTTCTGAGAGTGTGCAAGCTGACTCTGATTTATTTGACTAGAACATGCATATTTATACAAGCAATTACATAACTGATAAAACTGATAAGTAGGTAGACAAAAGGTGGCCACACCTAGCACAAACCATTGGCTAGCGTGTGCCAATAGAACAGGGTAGGAGGTACATAGGTAGCTGCATGATTGCACTCACATGTCATACATATAAGATTGAATGTTAAACGGTAAGATGGATAAATGTGCATAGATAAATTGTCTCTAGAGTGTAAGCATAGAACTGGGATAAAACAGTAAATGGAAGTAATAGAATGTAAATAGAAAGTTTGTGCTGACGCCGTCCGTCACAATATTATTATTTATAGTTATTATATTAATATATGATAAAAAAATGAATAACTGATTTTATTATTATAAAAAATTATCACCACATTCAATTCTTATTGTCATTTATAATAATAGTTTCATAGAGGTGTAGATAGATGCTAATGATTAATTACTTGTATTATTATTACCATTATTATTATTATTTCCAGACAATCCATTTACACATTAGTGTTGCATTAAATCAATTAATTATCATTGGTGTCTCATCGTATTTATTAACTACTGTACCAGCGATCATATATAATTGCTGACCGCATCGTGGTTATTTAATGATTATTATGCTCTATAGCTACACTTGTGTGATTAAAAACTTATGTACGTGTAAGCTGCTATAGCCCTGTAAACTCTGTGGCTTGTTCAATTATATCAATCGCATTGCAATAGCCTGTTTATTCCAATTAAAACATCACAATTCCGTGTTTGTGCATTGTGCTCTATATAAAACTTTTAACAACTCCCAGTGTGATGTGCACAGTGCCCCCTATAAGGGGGGGGGGGGGGGGGTAACCCCAGTCACAATCCCATTACATGTAAGAATATGAATATAAAACAAAAAATATCACTTTCACTATCTCTGTGGGGCCGAATCAAATAAATTGATATTTTAATTGGATCTAATTATTTTTTTCCAATGTTTAAAATATATCTTTAAATTGCTATTGTATGTCTAGGTTAGGCAAGGATTGGTGTTACGAATGTTTACATAGGGCAGGTGAAACATTGAACATCATGTGAACGAACACTCATGCCTCCAGGATATGAGTTGATGACTAAGTTGTCCTTCAAATATTTTCAGCTTAAAACTTTGCCTGGCAACACCAATATTTCTGGAATACAACACCAATACATGTCTGATTAGCAATGATCTGATACCATAAAATATATAGTCTACAAACACAATCTACTTAGATCTACTAAGATATCTTAGTAGCAATTGCTGTGCTTTGTTTTATTTGAACTTGTTGGAATTTTTCTCATGTTACGGCACTTGATTTGCATATGCATTCATTATTTGTTCATTTATTTACAGTCAAGTGAAATGGTCAGTGTGTGTATTTATTTTTTGTGATCGCTGTAAAACAAAATTTTTTTTAGGCTTCACCGCTAATATCAGGCAATCTAAAGAATTTGAAATAATGTCTTTCAAGCAACTCATACCATCTTAGATAAATTTTTACCTCTGGTAAAAGACTGACCATGCAGAGCCATGCAAACAGGTAAGTTTTTTCATTTAAAATACTTGTAAGTTGTGTTCAGACTAAAATTTTGCAGGACTTTTATGCAGTGATTACTAACGTGTAAGTCAAAAAACTTCAGGCAACAAACCACAGCTGAATGTTTGAGGAATAGTGTAGATTATTGACTGTATATTTTCATAATATGTCATACTTAGGACCCCAGGCTACATACAGGTAACAATTTTATTTATGAATATATCTATTCCTGTAAAAGTTATACGCAGTTAGATAATTAATTTCTAGAGAAGCGCTACATTTTATTTGAACATGCTTGTAAGTAAGTAAAAGGGTCCAGAACTCGGTGCTGTTATAAACTAGTACTCATCTAAACAGTAAAGTGAATTGTCATGAACTGTAAACTGTTTTGTTTTAGGTAGACGGGCCATCGTCTTCAAAACCAGCCATAGATGATGTGTGCGGTTGCTGAAATTGTAAATTATTGGGGCATCAATATTTGGACATTTTATATTTCTAGTTTATGTTTATAGAATTCTCTGGTGTACCGGTATATGTTATATTTGTTGAATTTCTTATTGTTTTACTGCATACGTAAAGAATTAATATAGAATTCTCAATGCATTTGTGTTCAAGTAGACAAATAAGATTAAAGTAAATGTTGTCATTTGCAACGTTCATTTGGTTGGTGTCAAATCAAATGCACTGCTGAGTACCTCATGAAATCATTAATTGTTCACATCTGTGCTCAATGCAGCTTGCACTATTGTCTATAACAAGTATAGTTTGCCTGGGTACCTCTCATGTTACATAATTTTGTTATACAATGTAGTAATCTTCACTCATTTGCTTGCACTGGTATTATGATTATATAGCCAGAATGTCAGCTTGCACAAATGACATTTGGAGAGTGGGCGGAGCCAAAACTGAAGTGAGTGATTTTGTCTGTATCACGCGTATCATTGAGTTTCTTATCATAGTATATATAATCGTTGGTACTGTGATAAGCAGTGAACAATTGCCTGGCTGGACTACGCTGAACGCAGTCACTAAATACACTTGCTATGGCTACCAGAAGTTCAACTTTAGAGCGGCTGTTGGAAGAATATTATTTCTCTGGTCAACCAGCAAGTTCTGAGCTAAAAGAGGAACTGCAGTCAACTCCAGCTGATGTCAAGCGCAAGCTTTTGATGAAAGAAATAGCGCCTCTTAGTGAGACAAATGCGTTTTTCACTAGGCAATTGTTTGGCCCAAGAGTGGCAATACTTACGGCAACCAGAAGAAACGATGTGGAAGGTTTGAAGTGCATGTTTTACAATTTCACTTCTGCGCAGAAGACTGATTTACTCTGTAAACTAGCAAGTCTATTTAACAAAAGACTATTTACGTTTGTTGATGACTGGTCTTCATGTGATGCACCAACACTAGAGTGTCTATTCACCGACATTACCCCAAAACAGAAGTTTGACATACTTAGTGTAAAGACCCGTTTTGGTAATTTTGCACTACATAGTATATTGGTGCGACGACATAACAGTGAGGCCATCAATGAGATATTAAAATACCTGTCAGCAGAACAAAAGTACAGCTTGCTTGGAATACAAGATAAAGATGGAAACACAGCATTGCATCTAGCAGCGCTGAGAAATTTCCACCAACACATTAGTGACTTCCTGTCTCCACTAACATTTGATCAGCAATACCATCTGCTGACCATAGAAAATGGAGAGAAAAAATCAGTAGTAGAATTATTGCCTGGATTCACCTTTCATCATACCACACAGTGTGAGTGAACTCTTTTACTTCAAGTCATTATAAAGATTCTAGTTTGTTCTACAGTATACCGTAAATCACTTGATCCGTAATCAATGAAAAAGTGACATCGTATCTTGTAACATTGAAACAGCTAAGCCAGTAGTACATTAGACCACTATATTGTAATGGTTTTCACATAGGTGGCCCCCAGGTGGCCACTCCTTTGATTAGCTCTACTGGCCTAGTACGCATGAGTTACTACTTAATGTAACTATGCTTTACGCTTGCTAGCTGTACCATTAGTGTGTGATACTAGCTACGTGTGACTGCCCTCAGCTCAACCAGCACAAACCTAAGTGAAGAAATCAAAGTGTGGCCAACTCCCCTTGTCACATGACCCTCTGGAGCCAAATGCTTGAGTGATCACACTATAACATAAAGAGAAAAGGCTCAATTTCAACAGCTAATAACGCTGCAAATTGACAAGCTACAGCTTAAAACAACCATTCATCTGAAAGCTCAAGATGTCTCCTAGCCCACTGGGAATTTTAAATGAAAACATTTCAATGTAAGTTAAGTAATAAGGGCCGAAATATAGTGCTTATATTAGCACTTGTATTATTAAAAAATATGAATTATAAGCTATTTTCTTATACCATTCAACTTTCATATCAAATTTTAAATAAATAACTAACAACTTTAGATATGAGTAATAGCCGAAACTTATTTCTTAGAATTATAATCTCAAAGTAGTTTAAATAATAATAACATAAATATTCCAAAAAAAATGATTATTTTGTGCGGTACCGATGAAATCAATTATTTTTTTTCAAAATGAGCATACTACTTTTTCACATTGTTCATAGTTCACTTTAGAGTAGTCTACAACGAGTTTTTGTTATTCAGTCAGATATTTACGAATAAAAATAAATACTAGGTAAAATAAATAACAAACATTCCACTAGTTTTATTATTATTTCGTTTTTTGCCACAAAACTAAGTCGCACTTCGGTTGTCTGTCGAAGGATGGTAAATAAAGCGACTGTGCGCCCTGCATACCATTACAGAAGGTCACGTAAACTCATTGGGATGAAAACGAACATTTTTGCATTACAGGGCACATAATCATTAGTAAACGTATCGGCAAACTTATCAATATACGGTACCGCTCGATATAGAGTTCTTCATCCGAAGGGGAGATGACTCCTGGCTCCAGTGTGGGCTCCAGTGACGGTTAAAGGTTTTAAACAAAATTTTACTGCAAAATTCCACTGAAGAAAATAATTTTTTGCTAGATTGATACAAAACATGTTCACAGAGGTATTACTGCAAGAAGAAACTCATTTTATGCTACAAATATTGAATAAATGAATAAAAACTATTTCAGCCAATGATAACTTATATGACCATTTCTGAAAATTGGCTCCAGTGGAGTGGTTCTTATATAAAATAGCGCTGGAAACGGCTGGCCACACTTTGATTTCTTCACTTAGGCACAGACGCATATGCGTACCTCAGTGCCTGCCTAGGAAGACGCTCTAGGACCTCGAGCTATGAATTCCAGCCTCACTGGATGAGTTAACTATGCGCGTTTGGACTCATTGCTATTGCTAAGTATTGTAATGGATTTCAGCATAGGTGGCCTCTATCATTGATGCTATGCTTGCCAGTATGAAGTGTGTAAACACGCATAGTCATACTAGACTCAGCTCCGCCTGATTGCCTCAGTACAGAAGTGGATGCATGCCTGCCGCAAGGATGGATGAGTCAAGAATTCAAGCAGGGGATTTCCCGCCTTACTAAAGAAGTTGGCTGGCGCATTATTGTTATGCTTATTGACTGTATATATATTTTCATTGCGCCTGCTTGTTTATGCTATTTTGTTTGACCTATATTAATGTTATTGACCAATCCTTTTCTGTTATATTTCAACTGCTCATTAGAATATTGAACTGCATAAGTTTGTCAACATGTGGCCCAGTGGGCAGATTAGATTGTGCGCTTACAAAGAGAGGTACTCTGAGTAAGCTTTTGTCTCTTGAAGCAATAAAGTGTTAGCTATTGTAACCCGGTGTGTTCACTTGGCAGTTGGCCAAAAAGTATTAGGATACTTGCACACGGGCACGGCACAACACGGAGCTTATTGACTCATAGCTCATCTATACATAGAGCCACTACTAGCGAATAAGTAGCTCTCATTAGCAATTGCTGTTACATTGCTAAACCAGTACACTTCTCTAGTAGCTGTTTGGTAAAGGTGCGACAAAATCCTTTACATTGGTGGCAGCGGTGGGATACTAGTGAACGTTAGACACTACTAGAGAAGCTGTACACTGCCAAACACCACCCCTACTCATTCCCCGAGTATTGGTGTTTGCTATACCGTAATAGTTGCCTGGTAGCAGCCAAACTACCACCCAGGGACACTGTTACACCCCTTGCTCTGACCCGGTGGTACCCCCCACCCGGCAGAACACCCCCCTCTCCTTGCTGTGTTTGATAAGAGAACTACAGTCACCCTGCTCGGTGAACTCGGTAGTCGCTGTACTGCTCACGCGAGATCGTACAGGCATCTCTTTCGAACCCTGGGTACCCCTCTCAGTTCTGCAGGGTACCCCTCTCAGCTTTGCAGTGTACCCTGCATACGCTGTACCGAGTGATTGAGAAACTGTCCTGCCTATATACGGCCAGAG
Source organism: Cryptosula pallasiana (assembly GCA_945261195.1). Classification (NCBI taxonomy): domain Eukaryota; kingdom Metazoa; phylum Bryozoa; class Gymnolaemata; order Cheilostomatida; family Cryptosulidae; genus Cryptosula; species Cryptosula pallasiana. Next base: position 11,244 of record CALYOO010000372.1, read on the forward strand.
TTTCTCACCTAGTGTTGACACGGCATTGACGCAGTGTGCTGTCAGTCTTCCACTGCTCATCTGGTACACGGAGTTGTCTCCTCCCGTGCTGACAGACCCTGCTGATTGTGAAGACTATACTCCACGTTGATGACCACACAGAGAGCCAGGAGCACTGGGCGGTTGCCAGTGGGCACGGCAGAAGCTGAGGCATTAGACAGACTCACACAGACCCTGCGAGGAGTGTTGCAACGCCCTGCACCACCCCCTGCTCCTACACGGGACTTCAAACCTCCTAAGTTCAATGGACAAGGTGGTGTAGAGTACTTCATCACACGGTTTCTAGAAGTCGCTGAAGCAAATGAGTGGAATGCTCGCCAAACCCTGCTCCATGTGAGAGAGGCACTTCGTGATGAAGCACTGGATTGTGGTAGACCCAACACCCTGCAAGCAGTGTTCACAGCACTCCGTGCTCGCTTTGGCCTTACACGCCGTGAGGCGCTACAGAGTGTAGCACACTTGAAGAAGGCATCGAAGACTTCCCTCCAAGAACATGCTAGCGAGGTGGAAAGACTAGTTCGAATAGCCTATGAAGATTTGCCAGACAGACACGTTGAACGCATGATACTAGAGACGTTCTCCTCCACCCTGGGTAACCCCGATCTGCAACGCCATTTGTTAGCAGTGGATCCGCAGGGTCTGGAAGACGCAGTTCGTGCTGGAGGCGAGTTCCTCCACATCAAGGCAGTTCCTGACTCGAAACCATCCAGGGTACGAGCTGTAGAAAGTGATGAAGAGGAAGAAGAACCCTGTAACCCTTCCATGAAACCATTCCATCATTCTCAGACTGCTGCCATGATGTCGCCGGCTCCAGGAGGGATGGCTCACCCGTGTCCAGTTACTAACAACAACCCCACAGTGAGCTACCCCCCTCCACCCCAGCAGCCAGCGCCCGTGTCGGTAGACATGATGACTCATCTACTCCAGACAATACAGAACATGGCTATGGAGTTGCAGCAAATGAAGCAGTGGCAACAACCAGTGCATACACCCCCTTCGGTGCCCCCGGGTTCCTTTCCTGTGGGACACACCCCTTCTGTGATGTATGCACCCCCTGTTGGTGTGTACCCTGCTCCTGAAGTGACGCAACCTCCTGCCCAGGTACCCCACCACACGCCTAATGTGGTGCACAACCCTTCACCAGCTACACCTGGCACCCCTGTCATGGGACAGAACTCTCAACACACGGTGTCACAGCCTGCTAAGGCGCGGTTGGTCCCCCCTCAGTGTTGGGGCTGTGGACAGACAGGTCACTATAGTAGAGGTTGTCCATCGAAGCCTAAAACAACCACTGTACCCAGAGCAAAACCCGTGTCGGGAAACGACCAGTGCCCACAGTAGTCACCCCCTTGACTAGCTGTAACAGGGCACAAAGGTGGAAGAAAGAATTGGAAAGGGTAGAGAGGCACAACCCTGTGTTTCCCACTCCTTCACCCGGGTCCTCTGGACCACCTATCAGAAGGAAGGCGCCGCCTTCCCCACCTAAGTGGCAGCTGCCAACCTCTAACCGGTATGCAGTGCTACCACATGACGCAGACGGCACAGAGCCTTATGAAACCTCTGCCGCCGTACACTCCTTACTCGACCTATCTCCTTTTAAGCCTGTAGGTCCCCTGAAGAACCGGCCTGCCCCAGTTCAGAGACCTAAGCCAGTAGTTGCACCAGCCAGCCCGTCAGTGGAGCGCCCTTCACGCCCTAGAAATAGAGCGTCGCCTCCCCCCTCCCGAGCTGCAAAGGTTCAACCTACCCGGCTGTCTAACACTGAGATAGAACGGCCATACCGGGCAAGCTACTTCCTACCAGGGAAACTTGAAGGCAAGTCAGTCACCCTTCTAGTCGATACCGGTTGCACCACAAATCTCCTATCCAAGCACGTCTTTAACCAGTTACCTGAGTCAGTAAGACAGTCAGTACAGGAGAGTGAGTCCCATGGTATCCTAGCCGACGGCACCCAGATCCCTTTCTATGGCACGGTGAGAGCTACCCTCCGTCTCCGTGATGTGAAAACTGAAGCCACATTTGTTATCAGTCACATAAACGAGGACGCTATCTTGGGGATGCCCTTCCTCACCGACCATGATTGCAGAATGAGGTTCAGTGAGTGTGCCATTGTCGTAGCAGGAAAGGAGATGCGCTGTACTAACAAGGACGGTACACTGCTAATGAACAATGTTCAGGTCCTTCGTACCACCCAGCTACCCCCGGGCATGGAATCTACCATCCTGTGTAAGGTCACCACACAGAGTTACCTACCCCTTGGGTTAGTGGAGTCCCGACCCGGAGGTCCTCCAATTGCTGCTAGTCTGAACAAGCCAGATAGCAAGGGACATCTGTTAGTGAGGTGCATGAACCCGACTGCTCAGCCAGTAGAACTGAAGGCGGGAAGCACCGTAGGCCACTACAGAGGAGTGAGCCCTGAAGAGGTCGAGCAAACTGAGGTGATTGCCATGTCCGCTTCCACCCCTTTGGTTCATTCTTCTCGCTCCCCGGTTCCTCCTCACGTCGCTGAGTTGTATTCAGCCGCTCTCCCCCAGTGCCAGAACAGACGCGAGGCGCAGCAAGTAGCTGGGTTGCTACGACAGTATGCTGCCGTGTTCAGTTCGGGAGACCATGATGTTGGCCAAACCACCCTGGTCACACACAACATCCCTCTCCTCCCTGGTACTCGGCCCATCCGCCAACTCCCTCACAGGCTAGGCCCTGAGAAGGAGGCGGAGGCAGAGAGGCAGGTGGAACAACTGCTAAAGCGTGGGCTCATAGAACCAGCCTCAGGGGCCTGGAGTTCCCCCGTGGTTCTAGTGAGAAAAAAGGACTGGACATGGAGGTTCTGTATTGATTACAGAAGGCTGAACGCTGTCACGCACCAGGACGCCTACCCCCTCCCCCGCATCGATGAGAGTCTAGATGCCTTGTCGGGGAGCAAGTTCTTCAGTACCCTGGACTTGGTTAGCGGGTATTGGCAGGTCCCCCTTGATGAAGAGGCCAGTGAACGCTCTGCGTTTGCAACTCGTACAGGTCTGTGGAAGTGGAAGGTCCTCCCCTTCGGCCTCACTTCAGCTCCGGCCACCTTCCAGCGGTTGATGGAGAAGGTACTCCAAGGTCTACACTGGAAGACCCTCCTGCTCTACCTTGATGACATTATTGTCATCGCTCCTGACTTTTCCACTCACATCCAGCGCCTGGCTGAAGTCTTTCAGCGCCTACAGCAGGCCGGTTTGAAGCTCAAACCCAGTAAGTGTGAGTTGCTTAAGCCAGAGGTCCGGTATTTAGGACACGTGGTGAGCAGTGCAGGAGTGGCCACAGACCCGGAGAAGGTTGCTGCTATAGCACACTGGCAGACACCCAAGGAGTTGAAGGGTTTACAAGCCTTTCTAGGTACCGTAGGGTATTACAGGCAGTACATCCCTGACTTCTCTACAGTGGCACGGCCACTCACTCAGCTCACGAGTAAGCATGCTCTTTGGGAATGGTCTTCAGCCCAAGAGACCGCATTCCAGCAGCTGAAAGTGGCCATGACCCGTGCCCCTGTCCTGGGTTACCCTGACCCGAAGCTACAGTACACCTTAGACACTGATGCTAGCAATGCAGGTGTAGGTGCTGTGCTTTCGCAGGTGCAGGAAGGTAGTGAGCGAGTAATCGCTTACTACAGTAAGACGCTCAGTCCTCAGGAGCGCAACTATTGTGTCACACGGAGAGAGCTGTTGGCAGTAGTGAAGGCTGTCAAGCACTTCCGTCCCTACCTCTATGGGCAGCACTTCCGTCTTCGGACAGACCATGCCTCCCTGTTGTGGTTGTGTCGCCGCCGGGAACCCACCAGTCAGGTGGCTAGGTGGCTCGAGTCCCTCTCTGAGTTCAAGTACACCATTGAACATAGGAGTGGCCCCCGACACGGCAACGCAGACGGCTTGAGTCGCAGGTGTTCCCCTGAGTGTAGGCAGTGTGGTCACATTCAAGAAAGGGATGGTGGACCCTCTAAGGCTGAAGTTCAGCAAGAGTTGGCCTCCTCCTTTCGGCCCCAGCTCTCCGCTATTTCAGCTCTGACTCGGTTCGAGTCGCGGCCACCACCCTCCAGCACAACCACCTTCTCTGTCCCTCAGGTACCCCCCAATGCCGTTCAGCCCGTCCAACCGGATGTCGACCTTGTCCAGGCTCAACGTGAAGGCAACCACGCTGTAGCTGTCATTTACCAGGCAGTGTCTACACAGCGCCCCCTCACTAAAGAGCAGTTGGAGCTCGGCAGCCAAGAGTTGAGACGACTGAACAACTGCATTGGGGCTATGAGACTCCGGACAGATGGTGTGCTGGAACTTCAGGTCTCTCCCAACCGCCGCTCCCGTTGGTGTGCGGTCTGTCCAGCAGGTCTCCGTGGTCACACGGTCTGGCAGACCCACTCTCTTGCGCACCAAGAAGTGAACAGGACCCTGAAGCGCCTCCAACTCACGTGGTACTGGCCAGGGATGACGGCAGATGTACGCCGTCTGGTCAGGAGTTGTAAAGTTTGCCAGAGAGCCAAGAGTGGTGGCACCAAGCCCAGTCCCGGCCGCCAGCGCATGTACGCTGGCCGCCCCTGGCAGAAGTTGGCCGTTGATTTGGTGGGCCCTTTCCCTGAGACAGAGCGTGGCAATGCCTGGATCCTGGTGTTGACTGACCACTTCACCAGGTGGCAGGACGCTCTGGCCCTGCCAAATGCCACGGCCCCAGTGGTAGCAAGTGCTCTGGATGAGCAGGTCTTCTGCTATATGGGCATCCCTGAGCAGATGCACACAGACCAGGGGGCTCAGTTTGAGTCCCACCTGATGCAGGAGTTGTGTGCTCTGTGGGGTATAGAGAAGACCCGTACCACTCCTTACCACCCACAGGCCAATGGGATCGTAGAGAGGAATAACCGGGTTCTAGGTGATTCCCTCCGATCACTGCTCTTGAAGCGCAGTCCAGGTGACTGGGACTTGCTGCTCCCTCAACTGATGAGGGCCTTCAGAGCCACCCCTCATTCCACGACGGGTGAAACGGCCAACTACATGATGCTGGGCAGGGAACTGCGACTGCCAGATCAAGTGTCCTACCATCCCCCTCTGACTGATTGCATGCCAGTGCACGAGTACGCCCAGAACCTCAAGTTGAGACTGGAGGAAGTACACGAGGCGCTAAGAGAGCAGCAAATGGAAGTCAGAGCTGAGGAAGGCGAAGAGCCCGGCTTATACACGGTTGGAGACCAAGTATGGTTAGAGAACCGTCGTAGACGCCGTGGAGAGAACCCCAAGCTACAGGCCAAATTCATCGGCCCCTTTGAGATTGAGGAGGCGTACAATAATCACACCTACCTCATTAGTAGGCAAGGCCAGCGGTCCGTGCAAAACGAATGCCGCCTTAAGCCCTACTACCCCAGTGTTGACCCCAGAGGACAGGCGCCAGCGGCAGTGGAGCCTAGGCGGCGTCCTAACATGCGTGGGACGCGTGCGCGTATAGCACCTCCACCCTTGTCTCCCCTGCCTGCGCCCCCTCTGTTTGAACCACCGCCATTAGAGACTAATTTGCCTCCTCCACCAGAAAGGAGAGTGCCAAATTTGGAGCGGCCAGTTGCAAGAAGGCCTGCCACTCCCCCAGTAGCTGAGACACCCTCACCTCCTGCACAGACTGAGAGCCAACCACCACCTGTGTCATCACAACGGCCACGAAGAAACGTCGGCCCACCAATGCGCTATGGACAGCCTCTATGCCATCTCATTGCAACTGCAAAAGGAGTGGATGGAATGTCAGAAATTGCCGAAACGCCTGAGATTCAAACGCCTCTCCCGGATGAAGTCCTTACAGACACCCCAAATTGGGTGTCGCTAGAGAGAAAACCCTCTGGAGAAGGGTCCCGAGAGAGCGAACGTTTAGGAGTTGCTAGTCAGACAGAGTGGATGGACAACTGGGTTCGTCGCCATAGCTCTTCCAGTGACCCCTTGGCGCTACAGCAGACACCCCCTCTTCAGTGGCAGTCCACGGAGTTTCCACCACTCCCTACTGCCTCCCCACCCTGCAGTGTACCCACTGTGCCGGCATCAAACACTCTCACCTATAGCCAGAGTGTTTCGAAGCCTTCTTCCACCCCTCCCCCGACCCGGGATGACCTGGGGCCGAGTCTGAGTACAGTGGCGGAACAGGAAAAGCCACCTGTAGGTACTAAACTACCCCCCACGGTCACCAGAGAGCGTATGCAGACGCTGGGGAAGATTATCCCTGGTAAGAGGAGAGGAGCAGAGCTCTTGGCTGGACCTTCTAAGCGGGGCCAGTTCCCCCCTTACAGCCACCCCCTCCTCTGTACTAGGTTATCCTCCATTGACCGTGAGAACCGTGGCCACCTCATGACTAGTTAACTATGAGTACGGCGATACTAATAGTTGAAGCGGCCTATGTAATGGATTTCAGCATAGGTGGCCTCTATCATTGATGCTATGCTTGCCAGTATGAAGTGTGTAAACACGCATAGTCATACTAGACTCAGCTCCGCCTGATTGCCTCAGTACAGAAGTGGATGCATGCCTGCCGCAAGGATGGATGAGTCAAGAATTCAAGCAGGGGATTTCCCGCCTTACTAAAGAAGTTGGCTGGCGCATTATTGTTATGCTTATTGACTGTATATATATTTTCATTGCGCCTGCTTGTTTATGCTATTTTGTTTGACCTATATTAATGTTATTGACCAATCCTTTTCTGTTATATTTCAACTGCTCATTAGAATATTGAACTGCATAAGTTTGTCAACATGTGGCCCAGTGGGCAGATTAGATTGTGCGCTTACAAAGAGAGGTACTCTGAGTAAGCTTTTGTCTCTTGAAGCAATAAAGTGTTAGCTATTGTAACCCGGTGTGTTCACTTGGCAGTTGGCCAAAAAGTATTAGGATACTTGCACACGGCACGGCACAACACGGAGCTTATTGACTCATAGCTCATCTATACATAGAGCCACTACTAGCGAATAAGTAGCTCTCATTAGCAATTGCTGTTACATTGCTAAACCAGTACACTTCTCTAGTAGCTGTTTGGTAAAGGTGCGACAAAATCCTTTACAGTATATGCTGTTATTGCGCCTGCTTGTTTGTATTGATGCTTGTATGGCCTGATGCTTTTTGTACCAATCATGTTTTAGTATTTTCAACCGCTTTATTTACATATCTGATTGCATAAATATAGTGACATATGGCCCAGTGGGCAGAGTTGATTGTGCGCTTGCTGAGAGAACATCTCTGAGTAAGCTTTTGTATCTTGAGCTAATAAAGTATTCATTTATATAACCCTGTGTGTTTAGTTTGGCAGGTTTCCTGATATTGTTAGTATATCTGCACACGGCGGAACAGGAGCTATTTTGACACACAGATAGTTAATAAAGAGAGCCATCACTACTAAATCAGTAGCGCTCTATAGCAATTACCTTTACATTGCTGTCTCGGTACACTTTCCTAGTAGCTGTTCGGTGAAGGTGTGACAAAATCCTTTACAATATTAGACTTTACATTAGGTTCTACATTAGACTCTATATTAGACTCTATATCAGACTCTATATTAGACTATATTAGACTCTATATTACACTCTACATTAGACTCTATATTAGACTCTATATTAGACTCTATGTTAGACTCTATATTAGACTCTATATTAGACTATATATTAGACTCTACATTAGACTCTATATTACACTCTACATTAGACTCAATATTAGACTCTATATTAGACTATATATTAGACTCTATATTAGACTCTATATTAGACTCTATATTAGACTCTATATTAGACACTATATATTAGACTACATATTAGACTATATATTAGACTCTATATTAGACTCTATATTAGACTCTATATTAGACTCTATATTAGACTCTATATTAGACTCTATATTAGACTCTATATTAGACTCTATATTAGACTCTACATTAGACTCTATATTAGACACTATATTAGACAACTATAATAGACTCTATATTAGAATCTATATTAGACTCTATATTAGACTATATATTAGACTCTACATTAGACTCTATATTAGACACTGTATTAGACTCTATATTAGACTCTATATTAGACACTATATTAGACTCTATATTATACTCCATATTCGACTCTATATTAGACTATATATTAGATTCTATATTACATTTTATATTTGACTCTATATTAGATTCTATATTAGACTCTATATTAGACTCTGTATTAGACTCTATATTAGACTCTATATTAGACTCTATATTAGACTCTATATTAGACACTATATTAGACTATATATTATACTCTATATTAGACTCTATATTAGACTCTATATTAGACTCTATATTAGACTCTATATTAGACTATATTTTAGACATTATATTAGACACTATTTTAGACTCTATTTTAAACTCTATATTAGACTCTACATTAGACTCTATATTAGATTCTATATTAGACTCTATATTAGACTATGTATTAGACTCAATCTTAGACCACTATATTAGACAACTATATTAGACTCTATATTAGACTCTGTATTAGACTCTATATTAGACTCTATATTAGACTATATCTTAGACTCTATATTAGACCACTATATTAGACCATTATATTAGACTCTATATTAGACTCTATATTAGACTCTATATTAGACTTTATATTAGACTATATGTTAGACTCTTTATTAGACCACTATATTAGACCACTATATTAGACTCTATATTAGACTCTATATTAGACACTATATTAGACTCTATATTAAACTCTATACTAGACACTATATTAGACTCTATATTAGACTCTATATTAGACCACTATATTAGACTCTATATTAGACACTATATTAGACTCTATATTAGACTCTATATTAGACCTCTATATTAGACTCTATATTAGACTCTGTTCTAGACACTATATTAGACTCTATATTAGACTCTATATTAGACTCTATATTAGACTCTATATTAGACTCTATATTAGACTCTATATTAGACTCTATACTAGACTCTATATTAGACTCTTTACTAGACACTATATTAGACTCTATATTAGACTGTATATTAGACTCTATATTAGACTCTATATTAGACTCTATAATAGACTCTATACTAGACACTATATTAGACTCGATATTAGACTCTACATTAGACCACTATATTAGACTCTTTATTAAATTATATATTAGACTCTATATTAGACTCTATATTAGACACTATATTAGACTCTATATTAGACTTTATATTAGACTCTCTATTAGACTCTATATTAGACTCTATATTGGACTCTATATTAGACTCTATATTAGACTCTATTCTAGACATTATATTAGACTCTATATTAGACCACTATATTACTCTATATTAAACTATATATTAGACTCTATATTAGACTCTATATTAGACACTATATTAGACTCTATATTAGACTTTATATTAGACTCTATATTAGATTCTGTATTAGACTCTATATTTGACTCTATATTAGACTCTGTCTTAGACTCTATATTAGACTCTATATTAGACTCTATATTAGACTCTATATTAGACCACTATATTAGACCACTATATTAGATTCTACATCAGTCTCTATATTAGACTCTATATTAGACACTACATTAGACTCTATATTAGACTTTATACTAGACACTATATTAGACTCTATATTAGACCACTATATTAGACTCTATATTAGACACTATATTAGACTCTATATTAGACTCTATATTACACCTCTATATTAGACTCTATATTAGTCTCTATTCTAGACACTATATTAGACTCTATATTAGACCACTATATTAGACTCTTTATTAAATTATATATTAGACTCTATATTAGACTCTATATTAGACACTATATTAGACTCTATATTAGACTTTATATTAGACTCTCTATTAGACTCTATATTAGACTCTATATTGGACTCTATATTAGACTCTATATTAGACTATATATTAGACACTCTACTAGAATCTATAGTAGACCCTATATATCTCATGTAAGAAAAAAGAACTTCATACTGGAGTGGCCCATCATGTATTTACTATTTTCACTGTGACAATAGATATAATACATTTATGACTTAGTAACAAACATGTGAGTAGTAATATAGGATCAGATCTCTTCCATTGTGACTGAGGACAGAAATGCTCTCCTGGTTCCAAGTGGCTTTTGGTTGGTACCAGTTACCATGAGAACTTGCTAGGTACTTTTTTTCACCAGTTTATTAGTTTTAATTTTGTTTGCAATTGTGTGATTAACTACTTATTGATTGTGCAGGGGTTGCTTTTATTAGGTTTTGTATGGTAATTTACATTGGGGAGGGAATTGATTATTGTATAAAAATGAAGTGTTGTATTATTATATTGCTGATGATAGGCAAGATGTCAACAGAAGAGGATGTGGAGATGAGAGTGATGAATGAAAATTATACTGTTGATCGTACTATGAGTGAAAATTTAGATGTTTTGCAGAGTGTAAAACAAAAAATGCTAATAGTTATGATGATATTGGTATTGGTCATAAAATTTTTACTTTTGGAGGGTCTACTGAGTTTAGTATTTATGAAAGCGCTGTCAAAGAAATACAAAAGGCAAGAACCTCTCACAATCGAATGCAAAATGAAACTATTGGCGGATGACAAACATCTAATTAATCAAGGATGGTAATGCTAAAGGATTTGCTGCAAGGGTGCGCTCTCCTTTTACGACAATGATTATGGGCCCGACTGGTTCAGGGAAGACCCAAGCGATTTTACGAATGATTGAAGCTAGTCAAACTATAGCTTATCATCCACCTGTAGAAATACATTACTGTTATGGAGCCTATCAGAAAGTGTTAGACGATGTATCCGGAGTAATATTTCACAAGTAAATGATAGATATAACAACGAGTTTTCCCAGAGATTGACAAAACAGATGGTTGATTATTGATGATTTGATGAATGAAATTTCTGGTAAAGCTGACGCCAATGAATTTTTAAACGAAACATAGCAATAATTTGAACATAGGTGTCTGTTTTCAAAAGGAAATTACCAATTACCAATTGCCAATTACCTTTTGGCTCGTCAATGCTTTCCCAGAAGGACAAAATATGTACAGGAAGCCTTTGAACAAGCGACGAAGAAACTGTGCTCTTTTCTATGAATAGACATGAATCAACAAAAGGATGATCATCACAGACTATTGGGAAACTTTACATTGGATCAACCTATGATATTATATGCACCCAAGTAAATGCATATAAATTCAAGTACTATTCGATTCATCTCACACATATTTTGTTATTCAATTGTGTAACACTCTGTTAATAAAATGACTAAAGCACTGCTACAAAAATTAAAAAAATATGCGGCGCTGTTGTTATCACTCAACACCGCATCCGCTTCGATTCAAAAGTTTGTAATAGCTATTGCGAAAAAAAATCTTATTATGACTTTAATAGAATGTGCTAAAGCTTTTATAAATGGAACGAAACCATTGTTGACTACTCAGTATAATAAGTTGCAGTGAGGTGCGAAGGTAATTGTTATTCTGGTTAGACGATAAAAAACTTCTGCTGCAAAGCAAGGACTTTTAGCTTCCCTACTAGGACCTATCATCAGCGCAGTAATTCCCGGAATACTGAAAACTGTATTAGGATGAGGACAAAGATGAATGTCTCCACAAGAATGATGAGGAATAGGATGGCTATTTTAGCTCTGGATGGCTTAAGTAAGGTAGAAATAATTGCTATAGTTGAAAACGCTAACTCGGATCTGTTTTAATCATAGATAGAAGCTGTCAAAAAATTATATTGAGCAATTTTCCTCTAGAATTGGAACAGAGTATTGAGTTGCAGCGCTACAATAAGGAACTGCGCAAACTAATCGGCGAAAGAACAGTTGATGATAAGCGTAGAATTTTGACTCAGACTAGTAGAGGCAATCTTTTGGACGCTATAAGAACACCTATTGTACCATTTTTATCATCAATAAAACCAAACAAGCTTTGAGCCTCCAACCTTGGACATTTTGTAGACATAAGTTTTTTAGTGTCTGAAAATGAGTGCAATAAATGAGTTAGAAAAGTCGGCAATGATAAAACGAGAGAGGAAGAGTAAATTACTCCTCCTTCATATTAAAACCCCATGGAAGATGTAACGGTGAGAGATATGAAAAGAAAATGGACTGTTTTATCAGAAACCACAGGTGAATCTAATTGATCCGAGTATGAAATTTAGACGAAAACGTCCAAAACATACGTAGTTATTTGAACGACTTGGAAAAATTTCAAAATAATCACCAATTGATGGGTAACTGGTCTCTAGCTAAAAAACCAAAGTCACAACCTAAAGCACCCTTTGCTAATAGTACGATTATTGATGATAAATTCGACCTTCTTTCACCAATCGAACCTACTCCGTCCACTTTTGTGTAAGACGCTACTGATAAAACGCCGATAAGGAAAGTTGCTTGATGCCAATAACTTCTCTATGGTTGATGTGGAGAATGTTAATGGTGGAGAAAGTGATGATGAGGGTGAGAAGAAGCATTTAGAAGAGTTTGAGAAAAAAATTATCTAGTTTGACAAGGAGGAAAAGTGATCGAACTATCGGTGTCAGAAAGTTGGAGCGCTTGAGTGAAATTGGCAAGTACAATTCAGAAAAAGATGTGCTCAAAATTGGAGACAGATGGTTAAATTCTCGGACTTCAAAAACTTTATTGCTAGATGTTCTAAATGATACAGGCATGACAGCATCGTGAAACACAAACTATAGCAAATTTCAAAGTCTGCTATGTGATCAAGGGATCACAACTGTCAGTAGATCAACACAACAAACATGTAAGGGAATAACTTTTGGTCGTCCCGGAAACTGGAAAATGGAGCGCCGTCCCACAATTGTAGCTGGAGTAGGGGAGCAGCTTCGAATAGATTTGATGCATTTATGTCCTCAAAAAGAAGAAAATGACTATACAGCCTTTTCACTAACAGTCGTCAATTTCCTATCCAAAAAAGGTTGGGCTGTTCCACTCATCTCCAAAGCCGGCCACGTTGTAGCCAGAGGTTTAAGAATGGTACTGGATGGAGAAACTACAAGACTTTACAATCAAATAAAGGTAAAGAGTTTGACAATCATGATGTCAAAAACTTCTTGGCTGAAAAGAAGATCAATCGTTTTACAACCGAAAATTAGACGATAAAGGCTTCGGCGTTGGCGAGTTTTAACAGGATGTTAAAAGAGAAGATTTACAGATATCTGACGCACAAAAATGATGACAGATGAGTGATGGAGCCTACAAACATATCGGTAGAGAGATCCGAATACGTCATCATCAGATGCGACAAGTTGGATCCTTACGGCTGGATTGAGCTGACATTGGCAGGGAGTAACGAGCATTACATGGATCTTTACTACTCATTTCTGCAAATCAAAGCCACAGTTGTTCAAAACAATGAAAGTGATATTGCGGGCTCCAACAACGATGCACCCGTGTGGAGGGGCGACTCACTCCATTCGATGTTTAAGGAGATGAAAATGTCTACAAAGGAAATACTGTCAAATATGCCAACAATTATGGATTGGTCTACTACATTTCAAAACTATTCAAAACTAGCGCCGCTGCAAAGAACTACCAGGGTCGGTTGGAGGGTTGGGTGTCGAATAAAGACGCTGCCAAACACAGCACTGCAGACAAAAGAAAGAGTATGGGGTCAATTGGAAGTGGGAACACGTTGGAGTTTTCAGCAAACCCCACCTCGCACTTTTCCAACAGAAACAACTTATAGTCCCCGGACCAAGTATGCAACTGCAGTTTGAACGTGCTTCCAGCAAGCTGTCTTCGTTCACTGCCGATGAGTCACCAACTGGAGGAGCAAAGATCGGAATCAATAAGTTTGAATTGAATCTTTGCCAAGTCAAGGTAAGTGCCACAATACAAAACTCGCATTTCAGTTTGGCATTGGAAAGACACAACTACATTTAACCGATTGAGTGAAAGCAATTAAAGTTGTACGGGATTTGCAGCAAAGTAGATGGATTGGTATAACATTGGAAGAGAACAAACAAAAACCAAACAGGTCTATCGAGGTTTGGTCAATCACAATGCTCTGAGTGGACGTTTCACCAAGAACCTGTTTAGGATGCTACTCGCCAATGTCAAAAGCATTGTATTGAGAGTTGACAATTGCCCGGTTGGAAGGAGATACGAGCCAAACTATTATCAATTTCTACACACTAGATGGTCTTTGCTCTATGGTTAAAGTATAGGCACTATGATTTATGGATTTGACTTGACGGATGATTTTTTCAAGAAAGGTTTTCATTCGATGAAAATTGTCACAACGAGTTTGGAGATTCAGTTTAGCACCAACACACCGAAGGTTTGTCCTTGGTCACCTACTTTGTAAAGGACAAATTATCTGTCACCGGTTACTTAGTGCCTTAAACGACAAAAAAGGGATGAACAACATGCAGATTCGTTCGATATTATCTTCAGATGATATCTGCCAATCCAAGGGTATCCATGTCGGGGCTAGGGATAACTTTTTGATGCAAGTTTGCGCTTTTTCAATGGGATGCATTGTATTCAAAACTAATTATTCCCATCAACCCGGAGACATTGGTTGGCCACGTACGCTGATGATTTTGGCGTGGATTTTTTTGACTCATTTTGGCAACCCGTAACTTTTTACCCAGGCGTAAGCAAGTTGCGGAGGAGACAGTGAGGAAAAGATGCTATACAGAGTAATGAGACGCAGTTGTAAAACTTTTTGTCCACTGTATGCGGCAACTGCTGAGTATACAGTTGCTTACTGAAAAGCAGAGGATAGAGCATGGATGATATTGTGAGAGCGTGCGAGACATAGGAAACAATGAAATGAGAGATCACCCAATAAAAAGACTTATCCTACAGACTTATGCTAGGTGTGAGATTACACGAGAAAATACGCTAGAAGTAATAGATAGAGCACACATACAAGGAACCACTCTGCTAAGTAAATTGCTAAAATAAAATATTATGATGAAATGTTATTTGATATAACAAATAAAATCGTCATAAAATACAAATTAATATAGTATTTGTATGAAAACTATGAAACTATTGTGTAATGTCCATCATTATGAGTTGATCTTTTTCTCTCTCTTGGGAATCTTTCTTTAGTTAGATCTGAATGACATGGTAAGTAAGTAAACTAGTACACCGTTGTAGGACTTAGCCTAAAAATTACTTTTGACCTTGTGGTAAAGTAAATGAAACTTACAATCAGAGATAGTAAAGCGTCTCCGTAGAATTGGTGACTAGGTAGTCAAGCTGTTGTCTTTCAAATTTTTATTTTTTAGCATCATCAAAGTTGGTAAGAAAGTCATGATGTTGTGAAGTATCTAGCATACCAGAGGCTTGAATGAAGGCTTGAAGAGGTGTGAGCAGGACGAAGTTGTAGAAAATTGTCTTGTCTGCGGTTGGATTCAGTCCGTTGAATAGAATAACTCTTGTGATAAAACCACCGAAGCTATTTGAAGGGGAATGGAGATATCTCCAACCAGCAGCCTTCCATCAATCAAGCATCTGTATTGACCAGCAAGAGTTTTGGCGGCCTTGATCCATCGAGTGTCAGATTCTTTTAGATTTTTGGGTTTTTATAGCTTGAGACACTGGTTGGAAATCGTACAGGTTAGCAACGCTGAAATAAGCCTTGATCTGTCTCATACTCTTGCCTGTCAACACCTCGAACACATCCTTTCATTTTAAACAGCTTTCCTCGGCCGTGCGAGAAAAAGCTTCCCCGGTCCTCCCTTTTCCCATGGAGATCAAAACCGATGGACATGACTACTAAGCTTAGCTATGTGGCTTACAACATCACTCTTCATCCAAATTGTCTTCTTCTGCTTTCGATAGTTTTAGATAATAGTGCACATGCTTCATCATCAAATTCAACAGTAAACACCTGCATAATTATTGCCACTGTTCGATCTCAAATTGGTGCTGTTTGTTCAATGCTGTTTTGTTATTCTGTTTTTCAATGCTGTTAATGTGGGGTCACAAAATTCAGCAGAGACACGCTCTTGGGGGTGAAGGCACTCATGTTGTTGATGTCGACGTCCTGAAAGGAAATCATGGCGTTGCAGAGAAGTGTGTTGTCTTCACCATCCATCACAACTCCTCTTTTGCAGTTCGAGTTTTTGTCACTATCCATGGTCTCATCACCTCGTCTTTGCTCTTCTGAATCGACAACACGACATTTCCTCACTTGAGAACGTAGAGTTCTGTTGGATGGGGATTCACATTCTTTCTTTTTACAGATGGAAGATGATGACGGAGAAAGAAATTTCTGTGTCTCCGGTTCTTCAATCATCAATTGACTATTAATTCTAAAAGTAAAAAAATATGAGTCCTTTATTATTTAATTATAATTAATTCAAAGATATTTGCTCCACAGCGCAACTAGTTGAGTTTTTCAACTAGTATTAAATAACTATTTATTATTTCTTACTTTCATGCAAAGAGTCCTCCTAGTAGATGCGGCAGATGTTGTTTCTTCAGCCGCTGTTATTGGATTGGATGTTTTCTGTGTAAAAACAGCGGCTCTTAAATAGCTAAAGTTACACCGATTGACCAGAACTCAAACCAATGAAAATTCTGGCGCAAAAAGCTCTTTATAACATACAAGAAATTGAACAATATTTTTTGATTTGCACAAAAACCTTATATATGATAAATTTTATTTGCCCAAAAAGCTTTATTTATAAAGCAATATTCCGAATACCTTATATATTATAAGGGGATTTTTGCGTAAAGAAGATTACTTTCATTCACTCAAAAGCCTCATATATTGCAAAGGGAGTTTCGTGCACAGAATTTTTTTCTTTCGTGCGAAAACCTTACATGTTACAAAAAGATTTTCGCATGAAGGAAACAGTTTTCATTCACACCAAAACTTTTGATATTACAGGGATTTTTTGCACAAACAAATGCTATTTATTTATGCAAAAACCTTACATACTATAAAGGGATTGTTTCGCAAAGAAACTTTTTTTCATTTGCGCAAAAAACTTAGATATTTTAAAGGGATTTCCCCAAGAAGAAATGTTGTTTCTTTGCACGTAAACCTTATATATTATAAAGGGATGTTCAGTTGATTAATTTTTTTTTATTCAGGCGAAACCTTACATATTATGAGGGGATTTCTGCATGAAGAAATTTGCTTTCATTTGTTGTAGCATAAACTGACACTAACTGCTTGCTTATTAGTTTAGTTGCAGACTATATAGTAAAACATTTGGAGTTATCTACTCATTTTGTATAACGAGTCCATGATGTCGGTTTTTTATGAGACTTCGGCTTATAGCAGCCATGTTGATAATAATTACTAAATAAAGGTTTCATGCATAATCTAAAACCATCCTAACACTACATGGTGGCAGCAGTCTATTGACCCACTTTTATATCAGCTTGATACTTCAACCACATCATGGCAGGCTTTCAGCCACAAATTGACCCACCTTCAAAGCTTTTATTGGAGGATGGGAAGGAAGAAAGTTATAGGAGATTCAGATCAGAGTGGTATAATTTTTCAATACTGACGGAGCTTGGGAAAAAGGAGATAGAGTATCAACATGCTTGTTTCAAATACCGTGTTGGACCTGCTGGTACTAAAGTCATAGAATCTGCCAGTGACTATGAAGATGGGGTGACCACTCCAGAAGACATGCTTACAATCTTGGGACAGTACTTCATAGGTGAGCGCAATATTATTCATGAGCGATTTCTGTTCTACTCACTCTGACAATCCCCCACTGAACCCGTCGACACATTCTACACTAACTTACGTACACATGCTAAACGGCGCCAGTTTGATGCCAACTCTGATGAACACATACGTGACAGAAGTGTACCGGGTATCTACAATGATGACACTCGCAAGAAACTAATTTCTACTGGTAACACACTGACATTACAGAACATGCTCAACGCCTGTTGCTCACATGAGGTTGCTCGTAACGCCATGAAAGAACTTACTGCTAGTGCCCACACTAGCGTACCACAGTTAATCGCAGCTGTCGACACCAATGCGCCCAGTTTAAGCCTAGAACTTAGCCGTCGAACAACAGACCCTGTCATTGGTGCACACTTGAGTCCCACCCAAGAGAGAGATGCCCAGCTAAAGACGCCCAGTGCAACAAATGTAAGAAGAAAGGGCATTATGCTTCTGTATGTCGCAGTCAGCCTAGAACTGTCGATAGCAAAAATGCCAATGAAGTCAATACTCTCTCTCAATCTGTGGATTCACCTGATTCACCTAAGCTGTTTACTGGAGAACTGACCATTGACTCACTCTCAAAACAAGATGAATGGACTGTTAACCTCTACATCAACTCACACACATTGAAACTGAAACTGGACTGTGGAGCTGACGCTACTATCATATCTGCTGACGAACAAGGAGTTAAGGAAGCTACGCTACAGCTAACCGATGTAGATTTGGTGGGACCAGCTAACCAGCACATTTCTTGTATTGGTACATTTGAAGCTGAAATGAAATATAAGAACAACTCATGGTGTGAAACAGCATATGTGGTCCCAAAACAAAACAGAAACCTACTGAGTAGGACAGCTTGCTCTCAACTAAAACTACTGACTTGTAACATTGACACTCTGAATCATGACACTACTGACTATCTCACTGAATACTCATTGTTGTTCACTGGACTGGGTACTCTGAAATCATATGCTTACAAGATTACACTACGCGATGATGTTGCGCCCAAGTGTATCTATACTGCTAGAACAGTACCTCACCCCCTACGGCCCAAGGTTAAAACTGCACTGAAAGACATGATTAATCTAGGAGTGATATCTCCTGTCAAACAGTCAACTGACTGGTGCAGTGGCATGGTTGTAGTACCAAAACCAGACAACACTGTACGCATCTGTGTTGACCTGACTCACCTGAACTCTGCTGTAAAGCGAGAAATACACCCCATGAAATCTGTAGACGAAAGCCTGGCCCAACTTGGGAGAAGTACAATATTCTCCAAACTTGACGCCAACAGTGGATTCTGGCAACTGCCCCTGGATGAAAGTTCTCGCTTACTGACTAATTTCTTGACCCCAGAAGCACGATGCTGCTTCAACCGTTTGCCCTTCGGTAATTCTTCGGCACCGGAGATCTATCGGAGGTGCATGACTGACTTAAATACTGGACTAGATGGAGTAATCTGTCACATGGAAGATGTATTAGTACATGGAACAACCCAATCTAAACACAACTTTCGACTCAAGATGGTTCTCAATCGGATGAAAGAAGCTGGACTAACACTCAACAAATCCAAATGCCTTTTTGGAGTACAATCTGTGAAGTTCTTGGGACACCTGGTAGACAGTTCAGGACTACACCCTGACCCTAAGAAAACCTCAGCCATAATCAACTTTCCTATCCCTCAAAACAAGACTGATTTACGACAATTCAACGGACTACTGAACCAACTAGCAAAGCTCATTTCCCACTTGTCCGCAATGACCGCGCCTGTTTGTGAACTCCTCAATGAGAGACAGGAGTGGTGCTGGGATACCCCACAGGAAGAGGCATTCAACAAGATCAAACAAATACTCACTTCACCTAAAGTACTGGCCCATTACAACCCTACTTTACCTACTATCATCTCATCTGATGCATCTCAGCCAGGAATTGGAGCAGCCCTCTGCCAAATTCACCCTGATGGTACGAGGCGGCCTGTAAGCCAGATCCAGATCCCTGAATGACACCGAAAAACGGTATGCAGTCATAGAAAAAGGAGTCTTTAGCTGCAGCATGGTCATGCGAAAGATTCAACGAGTACATGTACGGACTACACAACGTGACTCTTGAAGTTGACCGCAAACCACTAGTGCCACTCTTTACTACTACGAACCTAGACAAGATGCCACCTTGAGTTCTACGCTTCAGACTCAGACTCATGAAGTACTCCCCGGCAGTCATTTATGTTACTGGATCACAACACCGCATTGCTGACACACTCTCCCGTGCTACATCTAGCTCCCCAGATGACCATGACGATAAGATACTGCTTGATGAAGTAGAGACCTTTATCACTCGCTACTTACCTGACCATGCCTATCTACACAAAATACGTAACGCCCAAAACTCTGACCCAGCTTGCTCTAAAATAATGGAATTCTACAGGACTAGATGGCCCACCTACAAATCTGACCACCCCTCCCTGACACCTTACTTTGAAAACCAGAACCACCTTACTGTATCCGACAATACACTACTGTACGACGACGGACTTGTAATTCCCTTTGGGTTACAACCGGAGATGCTACGCTTGATACATGAAGGCCACCAAGGTATAGTAAAATGCCGAGCTAGAGCCCGCCGAGATGTCTGGTACCCAAACATGTCAACTGACATTGCTGCTATGGTGAGCCGATGCTTACAGTGTAAGAAGACTCTACCAATGCGTGTAGAAACACTTGCCCCCTCAGCCTTACTTGAACGCCCCTGGGAAAGACTCGGTATGGACCTGTTTGAGTATAAAAAACTTAACTATCCGATCGTCATAGACTGCTACAGCCGATGGATTGAAGTTGCACCCTTGAAAGACCTCACCTCAAAGACGACAATCAAAGCCCTTAGGGAAATGTTCGTAACCCACGGATACCCAGATGTGTCTGTGTCTGACAATGGACCCAGTTCTCTCCCAAGAATTTGCACGATTTGCTGAAGAGTGTAATTTAACCCATATCACATCATGTCCCTGATATCCAAAGGCAAGTAGCGAGGCAGAAAGAGCTGTGGGAACAATCAAAAGACTGCTGACAAAAACTGAAGACCTCCATACTGTATTACTCAACTACCGCACAACTCCACTGGACAATGGATACTCCCCTGCCGAACTGTTGATGGGAAGACGCCTGAAGAATAAGATTCCATGCATACCTGATCACCTTCGACCTGCATTACCTGATGCTGTGTGTGTTTCTAAGAAGGAAGCTGTACAGAGAAAGCGAAACCGTTTGGACCATAACAAAAGACACCGTGCTCAAGACCTAGAAAACCTACATCCTGGAGACTCTGTATATATACCTGAGTTTGATGCTAGTGCCACCATTGAGTCCAAAGTAGCCCCAAGATCATACACCATCACCACTGATACAGAACAATCTTACAGGCGTAACCGATCCGCACTAGTGAAGATAGATTCTGATAACAGTGCTACTGAGCTAGACCATGATGAACCTGTCCAAACAGCCCATAATGCGCCTACTCAGAATCCGACGAGACCTGTTCGTGATCGTAAACTACCTGGCTATCTCGACAAGGACTATGTGATGCATTAGAGACTAAACAGCTTGGAAAGAGGGATGTAGAATAAACTGACACTAACTGTTTGCTTATTATTTTAGTTGTAGACTATGTGGTAACACATTTGGAGTTATCCACTCATTTTGCATAACGAGCCCATGATGTTGGTTTTTTATGAGACTTCTGGTTATAGCAGCTATGTTGATCCTAATAATAGCTAAATAAAGGTTGCATGCATAATCTAAAACCATCCTAACACTACATTTGTGAGAAAATCTTATACATTTCAAAAGGATTTTTAGGTGAAAAATTTTTTTTTCACTTGCGTAAAAACCTTATATATTATAAAGAGTTTGCGTGTGGAAAAGGTTTTTTCATTCGCGTGAAAACCTTATCTATTATGAGGGGACTTTCACATGAGGAAAACTTTTTTAATTTGTGCGGAAACTTTTTATATTATATAGGGATTTTTGCGCGAGCAATTTCATTGGTTCTAAGATTGGGTCAATCGGTGCAATTTTGACTATTTAAAAAGCACTGTTTTTACACAGAATTCATTCACTCCAGCAGCAGCACCTAAAGAAGCCACATTTACTACAGCATTTGCTACAACTACTAGAAAGACTCTCAGCAATAAGGTAAAAATTGATAGATAATTATTTAACCCTAAAGATAATAAGGAAAGAAAAAATAGTTTTTTAATTATTATCATTATTTGACTTCAATGTTTATTATCATCAACTACTTCAATATTTATCATCCTTTACTGATATTTCTATTTTTTTTTATTTCAGATCAACATGTCATCAAAGAAGACATTACATGTAAAATATTATCTTCTACAGATTTATCATAAATACGTAAAAGACAACATGTTTGTTAGCAAAGAATCAATATCTACCTAGTTACATTTCAAGCAATGATATTCTCGCTAACAACATGTGCCAAATATGGGAGAATTACACAGAGAACTCTCAATGGATCAGTACAATCGTACAATGCGCTTTCAATACAATACAGTAGAATTTTAATAGAGACAAAGAATAGCAAATTGAAGCTATTCTACAAATGATAAATATTGTTGATATCAATAACTACTTAAGAAAAAAATTAAAAAGACTGATTGGGATAAAATACTTTTTGAAAAAATAACTCAGTGGAGGTGGACTAAGAAAGCTTTGGTGCAAAATTCATCCTCAGGTCACCAGATACCTACAGATAAATTGTGAGGTAGATACTTTTGTACACTTTTTGAAACAATGGTAGAACTATTCAGTACGCATCTGTGATGTTTATTTCTTATGTAATAAAGCTATACAGTAATATAACACTTCATTTTTATACAATACTTAACCCCCACATCTAAATCACAATAAATACTTAGCTAATCATACAACTACAAAAAAAATTAAAACCAATAACTGATGCATAAAAAAAGTATCTTTCATGTTCTCATGGTAACTGGTGCCAACAAAAAGGCACTTGAAGTCAGGCAAACTTTCTTGCGCTTAGACACCTTGACAGAGATCTGCTCCTATATTACTACTCATGTGGTTATTTTATTATAGAAATGCATTTTATTGAAGGATGCTACCTGATTTATTTAATGTACGGGATGCTGCAAACTCTCTTGCTCACAAATCTCTTAATACCGAAACACAAAACAGTCAAATTCGTATATTTTAGCATATCTTATTTAAAATAAAATACACAGCAAAGTTATTTACCAAAAAGCACTTCCTAATAGCAATGGTTGCTAACTTTTTTTGGAATGCATGGTCTTTCCTGCCCTTAAAAGCTTGAAAATTTTTATTGAAAAATTGCGTTTTTTATTATTGTGATACACTTTATATCTTTATCGATCGAACAATTTTTTCAATTGCTTTAAAACACCCGCAAAAAACACTGACTCAACTAGTTGTATTAGTTGAACTTGTAGCCTCATCCAGCGGTTGTCCTCCTCCCCAACCCTTCCCCCTCTTTCCCCTCACACTCCTCCCCTTACGTCCTGCCCCCTCCCCCTCCTTCTCCCTTTGCCTCCTCCCTTTCCCCTGCCCTCCTTCTCCCTTTAAGCCCTCCCCCCTTGCTAGTCACCCACTAGAAGCGCAGTCAATACTGGTTGACCTCCAGTCAACAAAAGCAATCAATGTAAACTCATCAATTTACTAGCACTATCTAATAGCCCATAGCTACTATTTATTGGTGGAAAATATCCACAAATACCATATACATAGAGCCAGCTATCACACTGATAAATCAGTGCTGTAATTGCTAAATAAGGGCAGTTGTCTACTGCTAAAACAGGAGCCACACTGTGCAATCTACTAAAACATTACATTGTCTATCACTAAACAAACTATGATGTCATCAATAGAAAACTTGTGGTTTTGTAACCTGATGTCTCGATTAATAAATCTACAGCAATAGTCACTTTATCCAAAAAATATCTAGAAGCTGAGAAAAACTAGTGAAAAAATGAATTCTGACGAATTAATTTATCATTTCTGCTACAGACATTCAAGTAATTCAACAGAAACTGGAAATACAAGCAGGAGAAAGTTCTGCTCAAAAAGTGGAGATTGCTGACCAGAAAGAAGAGATTGCCAGCCAGAAACAAGAGATTGCTGACCAGCGACAAGATATTGGTGACCAGAAACAAAAGATTGCTGACCAAAAACATCAGATTGAGACACAGAAACAAGGTATTGCTGCTCAGAATAAAGAATCTTGCAATCAAAGTAAAGAAATTGCTGAAATAAAAGGCAATGTTCAAACAAAAGAGATGGTCAAAGCTTGCACTTAGTGCAACTTAGCCCTTAGTGCAAACACATCTTATTTTTGGATGTGTGCAAATTTTGTATTTGAAAACACTATATGTATCTAGTGGATCTTGCCGGTAGGGCTCCTACTACCGTCCACTAACAACAGCCGTTCACAGCGCGCAGCTCGTGAAGCAGCAAATCAACACTTATCTCCTAGAAGTAATGCAGGGTCGATCAGAACTGCAGAGTGAAACAGAGAAGTCGGTAGCAGATTCACTAGTTGTGAGCCCTCAGCTCAGACAAACTAAGTATAGTTTTATGTAATGAAATACATTTATTGTCCACATATCAAACTCTAGGGAGACAATCGCCTCGAGAAGTCAACCGCAGTAGCAGTAAGTGATAAGTGGCACGTTGTGCTGGCAAAAACAGCCTTTTATAGGCTGATCACAGGAAGTGTATTGCATCATGTTGGTGCAACCAGTAATACATAACAGGAAGTGCTACAACCAATCAGATAACAGTACATATAACGACAAACAATATTAAAAGGGTAGTGGCAATGAACAAAGCTATGTGATTAAGTTCTCAGTCTAGTTACCCTTGTAGTCCAGGTAGATGGAAGGTAAAGGTTGTTAGGTCCTGAACTCGTCCTCGGGCATTGATAAAGATCATTTTAGGAACTCTGGTTAGGGCGGATATCTTGTTGCCGGCCCGGAATGTCACTGCAGGGTCGGTAGAGGTCACCCCCGGGTCGATAAAGGTCACTGCAGGGGCTGTAGGAAAAGCTGCAGGGCCGGTATAGAGTTTGCAGGGCCTGTATCACATCTGCAGGGTCGGTAAAGCAAATGGTCTGCTTCTAAGTGATTTCTACTAGGTGCATCACTTGGGTAGGCCTGTCTGACTAGTTAATAGTGTCAGAGTCACCTCTGGGTTAAAGAATTTGTATGTGCAAAATATGTGTGCTACCAAAATCCACCACATGTATATGTTAGGCACCGGTTGTTAATTGAACTTGTCTGCTTTTGTAGA
>CALYOO010000373.1:0-36072 GCA_945261195.1 Cryptosula pallasiana
AGCTGCTGCAAAGAATCATCAATATGTTACTGTACTGAGTGATCCATCCGATTATAAAAAGATAATAAGTGTCGTTTCTGAAAAAGATGGAATTATAAGTGAATCGGACAACATAGCATATGCTGCAAAAGCATTTTCGCATACGGCATATTATGATTCGTTGATAGCATCATATATGCTCGAACAATCGCGTAAACAAGAAGTCAAAATAAGTGGAAAAGAAGAAGCACTATCGCATCCTGATAGAGTAACGCTTTCTTTTAATAAAGTGCAATCGTTAAGATATGGAGAGAATCCGCATCAAAATGCTGCGTTATATAAGGCTGCGTGGAAAAAAACCACTTCCCATTCTCTTATAGGTGCAAAACAATTTCATGGGAAAGAGCTCTCGTTTAATAATATTCGTGATGCAGAAGCTGCGATTGCTATAGTGTGCGAGTTTGAGGATCCGTGTGTTGTGGGCGTAAAACACTCCAATCCTTGTGGGGTAGGATGTGCTGATACTCTATTTCTTGCATGGGAAAAATGTTATAAATCAGATACGACATCTATATTTGGCGGTATCATTGCTTGTAATCGAGAAGTTGACGAAGCGCTTGCAGATCAATTTTCAAAAATATTTTTAGAAATTATTATTGCTCCGTCATATACCGAGAGCGCTCAGGCTATCCTCACAAAGAAAAAAAATATCAGATTGCTTACAATGTCGCTTGATATGAATGCATACAATAGTACGTTACGATCATATGAGCAGATGCTTTCTATTAGTGGGGGAGGATTGCTTGTACAAAATTATGATGGTTTTTTAGTGGAAGAGAAACAGCTTGTATGTGTGACAAAAAAACATCCCACACAAGTGCACATTGATGAATTGCTTTTTGCATGGAAAGTATGCAAGCATGTAAAATCGAATGCAATAGTACTTACTCATAATAGAGGTACCGTAGGCGTAGGTGCAGGACAAATGAATAGAGTCGGTTCTGCGAAGATTGCGATTGAACAGGCATTTGGAGTGTTATCGGATACCATTTCATGCGATACCATGTTGCCGAAAGACGTTGTTCTTGCATCAGATGCGTTTTTTCCTATGTCAGATACCGTGTTGACTGCAGCAAAGCATGGAGTATCATGTATCATACAACCGGGTGGATCTATTAAAGATCAGGATTCCATTGATGCTTGTAATGAGCATGGCATTATTATGATGACAACAGGCGTGCGACATTTTTTACATTAAAAAATATACATAGAGGGAGTTTACATGTTAGATACTATACGAGAGGGATTAGGAACAATTGTACAACGTGTTACAAAAAATCATGCAATCTCTGAAAAGAATATACGAGATGCTGTCGAACACATTAAAAATACTCTTATAGAAGCGGATGTAAATGTAAGAGTGGTACGGAGGTTTGTCAATCAAACTCTCGAAGAGGCAATAGGAGAGAAGGTATTTAAATCGGTAGCACCTTCTCAAATGTTTATAAAAATTATTAATGATAAGCTGTCTGCATTTTTAGGAAAAGAAAAAGTTGATATTCATTTATCAGGAAATCCTGCAATTATTTTAATGTGTGGATTGCAAGGGTCTGGTAAAACTACGAGTTCTGCAAAACTTGCAAAGTATTTTTTAGATAAAGGAAAAACAGTATCACTGGCTGCAGCTGACATAACGCGACCTGCAGCGATAGATCAGCTTACTATACTTGGAAAATCTATAGGGGTGCAAGTGTATTCAATCGACAATGCAAAATCTCTAATTGAAGTAGCGCTTTATGCTAAGAAAGAAGCTCAAAAAAAGGGAGATAACATTGTAATTGTTGATACTGCAGGAAGAACCGAATTAGATAATACATTGCTTGATGAAATAGCTCTGTTAAACAAAAAACTTGGAAGTTGTGCTCGAATACTTGTGCTCGATGCAATGACTGGACAAACCGCAGTTGATGTAGCCAAAAAATTTAATGATGCCGTGTCACTGACAGGGTTACTATTTAGCAAAGCAGATTCTGATTCGCGTGGCGGGGCATTGTTGAGTGTAAAAACTATAGTTGATGTTCCTGTTCATTTTATAGGTACGGGAGAAAAAATAGATGCATTAGAAATTTTTCATCCCGATCGAATTGCATCTCGTATTTTGGGCATGGGGGATGTTGTAAGTCTTGTTGAAAAAGCACAAGATCAATTTGATGAAGCAGAAGCTGAAAAATTACATAAAAGAATTGTTAAAAAAACATTTACGCTTGCAGACTATTTAGCACAATTTAAGCAAATAAAATCAATGGGAAGCATAGAAAAGGTTGCAGAAATGCTACCAGGAGTCAGTCCAGAAGCATTACAAAATATTGATATGAAAGCAATAAAAAGAGAAGAAGCAATTATTTTATCGATGACTATTTTAGAAAGAGAGCAGGCAAAAATTATTAACCCTTCACGGAGAGCTCGTATTGCACGTGGAAGTGGAACATCTGTCGCTCAGGTGAATTCATTATTAAAGAAGTTTGAAAAAACAAAAAATCTTATGAAAAAATCATTGAAAAACAAAAAATTTCAACAACAGATGTTTGGTGGATCCATGCCTCATTTCTCCATGCCTAAGTAGTTACAGTTCTCGTATCATTCTTATCATTTTATTTACAGATTATATTTAATAAACTTTATTTGAGGAAGTATTGGCGCTTGCTGTGTGGTTTTTAAATGAATATATTGTTCTAACACTCCTATACTTATAAATCTATGATCGAGATTGACAAAGCGTATTTTTGTATCATTTATAGGTGTAGTTTCATCGTTGGTATCTTGTATTGGGTTTTTTTCATCAACTGCTGTAATATATATGGGAATCCATCCTAAATCTCTTGTGAAGATTTCTATCCATGCTTGCGGTATAATGGTATGCTGTTTTTTAGATTTCATTTGAGTAGATGTATTATTTGAGAATCCTATTATTGTTTGAGCGGGGATATTATTACTTCGTAATAATATAGATATAAGAGAGAGTATTGTTGCGTGAGCAATAGCATTTTTTTTATTTGATATTATAATGTTTTTTTTGTCTTGAAAGATAGTGTCGTATATATATTTGAGATTCATTTGAGGATATATGTCGGTAATGGTAGATGCGGGTTTTTGACTCATATCATCAAATACTTGAGCATACATTTTTTGAAGCAGTGTATCGAGTGTTTTGTATTGCGTTATATCGATTGTTTTTGCTATAGCATCGTTTTGATATGTTGTATGTTTCTCATTAAATGACGTGAGATAAGGTGCAAGCGCGAATGATGATTGAGTACGATTTTCTTGACGTTGTACTGCTGTACGCTGTTCGTCGTATTTTTCAAGGGTATCAAGAGGTATGGTGCTTGGATCTATTTTTTCCAGAGGATATCGTGTTATAGTATATTTTATATCTGGAAAAGATTTCGTTAACTTTACGTATCCGTTTTGAATATCATTTTCTAAAAAAGCATGTGATGGAGCATTAATGACATTTTTTTGCCACTGTCTTGTTGAAATTAATATGGGGCTACCGTATGGTGCTTCTGTATTGTATTCTATGGTATATTGCGAAGTATAAAGAATGTTTTTAACAAAGGATGGAACGTCAATAGTAATAGTATAATTTTCTACAGTGAAATTGTTATCTCGTATTGTCAACACTGCCGATTGTGGGCTGAGTGGAAAAAAAAATGATGTGGGCATAGGAAGCATAAGAGTGTTGCCTTGTATATCCCACTCATATGGAAGATATGTATATGAATACTTTTTTGTAGACAAAGAAAAATCATAGTATGACGATAGAGGGAGAAAAGAATTATTTTCAAAAGTAAGAAGTAGAGTATCTGCGGGATGTTTTACATCATATGTAATGAGATTTGTTTGCATGTTTTGTGTGCGGTTTTTTGAAGTGTTTTGATATTTTTTTGTAATATCAAGCACAAGAAGTTTTCCATTACTTTTTTTATTAAAAACGTACACGTATAATAATCCACCATCTAATATACTATTTTTTAATTCATTATTTATAGAAAGTTGAATTGTGAATATGTTTTTTCTTTTTAGATATTTTTTTGGAATAACAATATCGTTGATAACCACCTTTACATTGTCTAGTTCTTTTCCAAATTTGATACCTTGTATGGTAACAGTGGTGTTGATCCTTGCTAACATTGGAGACACTCGTATTAATACCGGAGGGAGCAACGATATAATAATGTGTAGTAAAAGGATTACACCGATAATTGCAGATATACGTATAATATATTTGGCAAGGTTTTTTTGTGTGATTCTTTTGTTTCGCATTATTTTGAATTGTACTATATAATAGTACAAAGTACAAAGTATGCAGAATTTTATAAGAAAATGTCTAAAACATGGAATGTGTGTTGAAAAAAACCAAAGCATGCTTGCACATAATTCTTTTTGCACGGGTGGATCTGCTCAATATTTTAGTGCTCCTGTTACAAAAGAAGAATTGCGCACTCTTGTTGTATTGGCACATGAATGTACTATTCCAATTACATTGATAGGATGTGGGACGAATATACTTTCACCCGACACTCAGTTAGAAGGTCTTGTTATTTCTACAAAAAAATTATGTGGAATAACACAGTTCAGTGCTAATAGTGTTTCTGTTCTTGCAGGATATCCAGTAAAGTCGCTTGCATATGAGCTTGCAAATCGTGGAAAATCGGCGCTAGAATTTATATATGGCATGCCAGGAAGCATAGGAGGTGCATTTTGGATGAATGCGCGATGTTATGGAAAAGAAATGAGTGATGTTATCATTTCTGCAGAAGGCATTACATATGCGGGAGTCCCATGGTCTTATACATATGACGACAGTCACTTTGACTATAAAGTATCGCCATTTCAGAAAAAAGATTGGATTATCACGGATTGTACGATACGAATTGAGGACAAACCATCAGATGTATTGTGGAACATAATGCTTGAACATGAAATAGATCGGCGATGTAAAGGACATTATAGTGCCCCTTGTGCCGGTTCTGTATTTAAAAACAATCACAATTTTGGAAAGCCTTCTGGAGTTCTTCTTGATATGCTTCATTTTAGAGGAAAGATTTTAGGAAAAGCAAAGGTGAGTGAGCATCATGCTAATATTATTTATAATTCAGGAGGAGCGACATCACGTGATATTTTTATGCTTTCAGAAAAAATGAAAAAAGAGGCAAAAGATACGCTGGGGATAGTGCTTGATAGAGAAATAATTATATTGGGGAAAGAAGAACAATGGAAGTAATTAAAAATTCAATAAAATGTGATAATAGCAAGCGGTTTACTTTTTCTCAATGGAAAAAAGAGCATGAAGGACTTGACGTAGAAAGCATCAAAGATTATTTAGAACATTTAAGTGCAGAAAAACGTATTGAATATTTTCTTGTGCTCAGTAAAGATAAAAAAGCAAGTGTGTTTAATGAACTCAATTGGACAGAAAAAGAATTACTTATTGAAAATCTTTCGAATAAAAATATTTCAGAAATTTTAGCATACATGCAACCGGATGATTTAGTAGATTTTTTTAGAGACGTAAGTAGTGATATTAGAGATGCAGTATGGAGAAATCTTAGTGAAGATACTCGAGAGATAGTTCGATTTTTATTGCGATTTGACCATGATGATGCCGCAGGAATTATGACTCCGTATTATGTTGCTGTACAACAAGATATAACAATAGAAACAGCTATAAAATTTATACGTGCCAACATAGATAAAGTAGAAACTATCTATTATATTTATGTGGTAGATGCAATAGGACGTTTACAAGGTGTGGTATCCTTACGGGATATTATTAAACAAAAAGATACCGTTAAAATAAAGGATTGCATGGTGAATATGGTTGTAAGTGTTCAAGAAGATACTGATACAGAAGAAGCAGCAATTCTTTTAGAGAAAAATAATTTACTTGCAATTCCTGTAGTAGATGCATTTTATCGATTGCAAGGAATTATTACTGTAGATGATGGAATTGAGATAATACGTGAGAAACATGAAGAAGATGTGTTACAAATGAATGCGATAGGAATTTCTACAAATATAAAATCATATCTTGAGAGAACAATATTGGGACATGTTCGAATGCGTGTTCCATGGCTCGTGCTGCTTCTTATTGCAGGAACATTAACTTCAAATTTATTGAGTGTATTTAGTAAAACGATTGGATTTGCAGAATATTTAGTGTGGTTTATTCCTGTTGTGATATCATCAGGGGGAAATACGGCTACACAGAGTGCTACATTGATGATACGAGGATTGTCGCGAGGAGAAATAGAGATTGCTGATATCTTCCGAGTTATACTAAAAGAGATTAATGTTGCATTTTTGCTAGGAGTATGCCTTTCTGTTGTGATGCTAATAAGAGGTGTTTATTTTCCACCGCAAGTAACCTTTTTAGAGGCAAGTGTTGTGAGTGTTTCTTTATTATTCATAGTAATATTTTCGTCAGTAATAGGGGTACTTGCGCCACTCATACTTTCGATGTTTACGATTGATCCTACTGTGATAGCTACGCCATTTATAGCTACTATTATAGATTTAGTAGGGCTTACTATTTATTTTTTTATTGCGAGTGTTATGTTTTCTATATAAAATACATAATTCAAATGAGAGCGCTGTGCAATATTATATTGTATAGCATATCAGATATTATACATATATCATTTCTAAAGTTTTTTCTTTTTGTATCGTAAATGGTATCAAGCGTTATTTTGCATATAGCACATTCTATGCCATACCGATGTGCAATATCAATTACAACGGAGCTTTCCATATCTAATGCAATAGACATAGCATTGTGATATTTTTCATATACCATTTGTGCATTATGAGGAAGTATAGCCACTTGATTGTTTACTTTATGAGAAGATGTATTATTTTTATGCACAACATCTATAAATGTGTTGCCGGTAAGCATCAATGTATGAGAAATGCTCGATACTGATTGTATGCTGCTCTTTTGTATCAATTGTTTTTTGTATGCTCGTGCTGCATTGTATAATCTTGTAGAAAATGGAATCGATGTGCGTAATAGAGATGTATCATTTTTATGTATGTTTTTGTCATATTGTATAGCATGCGTAACACAGGAAATATCTAAAAATGCAGGAAAAGCAGCATGTATAGTACTTATGCCTAAGGAACATCCTATACAGAGTATTCGAGAAGGATTAAGCATTTTACAACATAATGATACACTGTCATACATATTACGTGTGCCTACTCCACTTACAAGCAAAGCAACACGATGGTTTTTTTGAGTGTGCATGCAGTATTTTTCATATACCTCTAAGAGAGCAGGAGTATTATATTGTGTTTTGAGTGATGAGTGTGATGATTGTATTTTAGGATAGTACTCATGGAGACTTTGAAATTTTTTCTGTGAAAAACAAAGTGTATTATATTGAGACTTTTTTTGATAATGGAGTGTGAGATGATGATATACTGATGCTAATTCTTGAAAAAGAGCAGTTACAATAAGTAACATAATCAATGGTAAAAAATATTATATACCGTAAAAATGATGGGTAATATCAGATATCTTTTTATGCAATACGGAAAAAGAATAATAGCGTAGAGCAAGTTTGTAATTTTTAAGTGTCATTTTTTTTATTTTTTCTGTGTTAGAAAGAGTATCTTTAATTTCTCTAATATTTTCCTCAGTAACAAAATTAGTAAATTCGATGCATTGAAATCCTTTTGGCTTTATATCAGTCGCGTATACAGCATATCTATTAACGATAATAGGTCGTCGAAAGTAGACAGCCTCAAGAAACGCATTTCCAAATCCTTCTATAATTGAGGGATATGTAACGAAGTCGACATTATTATAAATATCAGCAAGGCTATATATTTTTTTTCCATCTTTCATAGAACGAACATAATGAATATGTTCTGCTGCAAGTATGACTTGTATGCCTAATATGTTTGCAAAATCTAACACACGAGAATGGTATTCCGATCCTTCGTCACCTGATTCATGAGAAATAATAAGCACGGTTTCTCTTTCTTTTTGTAATCTATGTACGATTTCTATGGCCTGTTCAATTCCTTTTCGTTGTACAATACGAGTAGGCTGTAATATGAGTAAGGCATCCTGAGATACCCCTAAATCTTCCCGTAGAGTGTTTGTATAATCATCATCTTTTTGAGGTATTTTTTCAAATTCCATTACATTGGGGATGACAATACTTGGCACGCCCATACGGTATCCTAATTGTTGTTGAGCAATTGAATTTATTGTTACATGGACGATATTTGACATTGTAGGAGGAAAACATCCTGTGAGTATGTCTTGCACACAATTTACTCTGTATCGATCTCTTTCCCAATAAAAATCATGATGATGTGCAATGGTTGGGATACGAGTTTCTGCGCTTAATTCTGTGAGTGCCATGCTTAATGGTATATTCATGGGGATGGATAAAACATTCTGAATGATTAAGAGTTCAATTTCTTTTTTTCTTATAAATTCATAGAGTGTTTTTTTTGATAATATCTTTTTTTGCATGGAGCTCTTTTGTGAGATCACATGAACGAGTTTCTGAGTTGAAGCATTGCTCAGTGATAGCAAGAATTTCAGGATGGGAAAAATGTAATAATTCATTTATTGTGCTATATTCTTCTGAAAATTCACATTCTCCTGCACAAAAAAAGCAATTCCATCCATTCCTCTTAAATATTTCTACCCATTTAGAGGTTTCGAGAGTTACGCCATCAACTCCAGCAAAACGGAATGAGATAAATCCTGCTTTTTTTAACATAGTTACTCCTTTAGACACATTTACATTGATGTGTCATGTAATTCTTTATACAATAAGCTCGGTTGTATGCCTGTATTATTTTGATATTTATTTGATTGATAGGGTTCAAATGCACCTTCTATACTGTGATAAAAAATCTGACATATTTCTATAGAAGGATAGATAATAATTGGCTGTATGCATTGTATTTCAAGAGTCCAAAATCCTTTAAATCCAACATCTCCAAATCCTGCGGTAACATGTATAAATAATCCTAATCTTCCAATGGATGAGCGTCCTTCTAACATAGGAACATAGGCGTGCGTCTTTGTATATTCTATAGTTCGACCTAAATAAAGTATTCCAGGATTAAGTTGAAGACCTTCTGGTGGTATTGTTAATGTATCTACAGGATTGTTTTTTTTCATATCTAATACATGCGATGTATAGACATACAATATATTGTGAAGAGAAAGATTGTAACTATTAGGATTGAGTTTACTTTCTGAGAAAGGGTCTATAAATATATTTTTTCCAATTTCTTGTTGAATTTTTTTCCCTGAAAGAATCATGAAAATTATACGCTCGTATTTTAATATGGGATATAGAGAAAAATAATAATGGTATTAATTAACTATATCATGTGCAGATATATAATAACAATTTTTTTACATTAAATCTCGAGGTTTACGTGCTTTTGTTCCTGTTTTATCACACACAGCAAAATAATGCGCTTTACCTTTTTCAAAAATAGATTTCATTTGTATTTTTCCACCCCATTTACTGGTAAGTGTTTTTGCACCTTCTCGGCGAGCATTCTTAGAAACTTTTGCCATAATAATCTCCTTAATTTCCTTAATATGTTCGAATAAATGAACTTATTATAAATATAATACAAATAAAATAAGTCTTTTGCAAGTATCAACGTATTTAGTGCGTTATATTGCGTGTTTAATAAAAAAAAGGCCGACTCAGGAAAGAGTCGACCTAACCATCAGCACTATATAGGAAACTGGGAGGGGACCTAAAGAAAGCACTGACAGTATTAATAATCGTAATAAACGCGTATAACATGAGTGTTTTTACTAAATTTATTATACTATATTTCTTTTAATGTGTATTGTGGGGTGATTGCATATGTTTTTGAGGGAATTATAGTATGAATGATAGTATGTTTATTTATTTTGTTGCTGTGTATGTCGATTATGTGCTCACTGCTATCTAATAGTATTGCCGGAGTGTTTTTTTTGAGAGGAGCACCATCTATTGTTATTGCGAGTTTTTGAGGTATGAGTAAGATTCCATGATGAGGAATGCCAATGTCAACAGGAAGTATTGTTCCAATGCTTTTCTCAAAAAATGTAGTATATATGCTACTTTTAATATTTTTTCCAGAAATAGTAATGGTATGAGTTCCTTCTTCAATATTTATAGTATGAGAAAACACGGGGTGTTTTTTTCCATCAATAGATATTGTTAATGTATTAATGTCGATTTTAGTGTTGTTGGCTGCTTGAAATATTGCTTGAGATGAATTAGAGATCGTCTTTTGGAGCTCTATAGTAATATTATAGTCATATACTTCTACGGGAAATCCTTTTATGAGTGGCTGAATAATTAATGCCAGTCCTTCATTTTTATAGAGAGTAACTCTTGGAGAGATTTTTTGAGTAATGCCTTGAATAAAATTATTATCCTGTAAGGGAATGATAATGGTATTCACTTGAGGTGAAAGCTGTGTTTCAAATAGTTTTACTGAATCAATGTCATAAAAATCACCAACATTTATATTTTTAGAAATATCCTTGTGTATTGCGAAGGTAAAGTTATTTGCATATTTTTTCATTTTACTAGGAAGTTTTATTTTGAATGTAAGTGATGTGAATGCAGTGGAATCTTTTTTGTATAAGACAATAATATCGCCTAAGTTTATATCAAATACTGAAGTGTGTTGCTGTGAGAGATTCATCACTTTATGTACTGTTCCTACAAGCGGAGTTGCCTTTACTTCGAGGGTAAAAAAGAGAGCAAGAAAAAATAGAACAGTGATCTTTTTTATATCTTTCATAGTGTGATGTGAACATGCACATCATATGCTTATTGTATCATTTTTTTGAAATTAATGATAGAATTTGGGTCGATTGGCGTGTTGTTTTTGTGTATTTCAAAATGAATATGAGGCCCTGTAGAGACACCTGTATTCCCCATTCTTCCTATGAGCATTCCTGCAGAAACAGGCGTGTTTTTTTTTCACAATTGTGTCAATAAGATGTCCATATAAAGAGGTGAGAACATCATTGTGTCTTATAATAATATAATATCCAAAAACACTGTCAAAGCCTTCTTTTTCTACAATCCCACTCTTGCCAGCAAATACTTCACTTCCAGCATTATGAGTGATGTCAATTCCTTTATGAAATACTCTTCTTCCAGAAATAGGACTTATTCGATATCCAAAGTGTGAACTGATTGTACCGTGTAATACTGGAGATCGCATGGAAGATGTTTTCAAAAGCTGCATCTCTTTATGAGATAATGCGGCATGAGGAATAAAGTAAAACAGGTTTGATGTAGTGGCATACGATGCTCG
This sequence comes from Cryptosula pallasiana, assembly GCA_945261195.1. Classification (NCBI taxonomy): domain Eukaryota; kingdom Metazoa; phylum Bryozoa; class Gymnolaemata; order Cheilostomatida; family Cryptosulidae; genus Cryptosula; species Cryptosula pallasiana. Next base: position 11,353 of record CALYOO010000373.1, read on the forward strand.
TACTGTTATCTGTTTTTCTTTTTTAAGGGTATTGAAAAGCCTTGTATTGAGTAAGAATTCTATGTCGTTTTTTGGTGATAGTGTGAGGAATACACCAGAAACATTGGGGATGAGTAAAGAGCGATGATTTTTTTCAGGCTGTATAGATGAAATTCTATTAAGTGTAATCAAAGCAGTGATGGATGTGTTTGTTTGCTGCGCAATATCATCTATGGTATATGATGAGGTGTTTTGATATTCAAAAATGACGATGTTGTTTTGATTGTACGGAGTTATATTGTTTTTTCGTACTAAGAACTGTTGGTAGACAATATCATTTGTATCTAATTTTTTAATAAGTGGATAGCTAAAGAGCGATTGATTGTGTATGAGCAGTAATATCAATATGCAAAATAGAGTAAACAGTGATGTCATGGATGGTGCAAAAAAGTGTTTTTTTTGATCGTCAACATATAATAACACAATAGTAATTGTACTACAAAAAATCAGATGAGATGATGCTGTGATTATCAATGGAGATGGTATTGAGTCAAATAATTTTGGTGTCGATGAGCAGTTTTCCACGTGTGTATGGTGTTATTATGTTAATGGGAGAAAAAAGTTATAGATAAATAAAATATTAATTTGCTTTTTCATAATTGGTAAGGTATAATAATAAATAAATACAATCATTGTTTTTAAAAAAAGGAAGTCTCATGAAAAAAATATTAATACCGTTTTATATTATAAGTGTAATGTTGTTGTTTAATTGTAAAATTATAAATTTCACACACAATCCAGAAGATATCACACGCACTCCAGAAAATATTACACACAATCCAGAAGATATTAAAGAATGTACAAAAAGTGGAGTTTCTACACAACAAGAAGATGCAAGCATTTTTATATCGACATGGGATACATTAAAAGATGACGATACAATAACACTTCCACTTGTTGATAAAGACGGGAGTTATGATTTTACGGTAGAGTGGGGCGATGGTTTAAAGGATACTATAACGCGTTGGGATGATGAGAAAACAACACATAACTATAAAAAGGCAGGCGATCATACAGTTAAAATCAAAGGCACGATTATAGGGTGGTCGTTTGGAAAAAATAGAGAATATTATGAAAGAAAAATCAAAGCGCCTTATACTTTTAATAAAGTAAAAGATATACCCCAGTGGAATAATCATTATAAAATAAAGGATATAAACCAGTGGGGTAATCTTGTGTTAGGGAATACACACTCACAATTTAAGGGCACACAACGTTTAGAACAAATATCAGCAGATGATACTCCCGATTTGAGTGCTACAAAAACCCTAAAGCATGCTTTTGAAAGAAGTGCGATTACAAATATTAAAACCATTAACAATTGGGATATATCAAACATAGAAGACATATCGTTTATGTTTGCAAGAACGGGTAATTTTAACGGGAACCTTTCCAATTGGAATACAAGCAACGTTAAAAATATGGAAGGTACGTTTAAGGGTGCAGGCAGTTTTAATAGCGATATATCTCGGTGGGATGTGAGGGGTGTACAAATAGTAAAGTCGATGTTTTCTGGCGCTCTTGTATTTAATCAGAACTTAAAAGAGTGGAAATTAGAAAGCGTAAAATCAGCATCAGATGTATTTGAATATACAGCAATGGAAGCAAACAACAAACCAATAATAGAAATCATAGACGCACAAAAATAACGTAGAAAAAAGCACTATAACTAACATGCAAGAATTTTTCACGGTGGTAAAAACTCCAACGGAAATATATCGGGTGCTATTGTAAAAATTATATAAAAGAAAAAAGTATTGCGCTCATCATATATGAATATATGCTATTATTTTGTATATAAAAATAGTATTATGTAATAACGATTATAATAGAAGCAGGACACTATTATTAAAAAAATATGAGGTGCATCATTGTTTCAATTATATAATTATATTTCACATACCAAAGAAGTTTTTACTCCGATATCAGATTCTCAATGTGTTGGGATGTATGTATGTGGCCCTACTGTCTATGGAGATCCGCATTTAGGACACGCACGAAGTGCTGTAGTGTTTGATGTTTTGTATCGATATTTACAGCATTTAGGATATTCTGTACGATATATTCGTAATATAACCGATGTAGGTCATCTTGAAGATGACGGTGAAGATGGTGGAGAAGATAAGCTGCTTAAGCGTGCCAAGTTTGAACAAAAAGAACCGATGGAGCTTGCTCATTATTATACATTACGATATCGAAAGTTTTTAGATAAGCTTCACGTGCTGCCGCCATCAATTGAACCACTTGCTACGGCTCATATCAGTGAGCAGGTTGAGTATATAGAAACATTACTCAAAAATGGTTCGGCGTATGAAGTGAATGGTTCTGTCTATTTTAATTTGGTGAAATTTTTAGAAAAACATGATAAATATGGAAAGCTTTCTGGAAAGCATGTAGAAGATCTCCTTTCAGGACAGCGAACTATTCTTAATCAAGATGAGAAGAAAAACACCCTTGATTTTGCATTATGGAAAAGGGCAGAGAATAGTCATATTATGAAGTGGAGTACTCCATGGGGAAAACAAGGGTTTCCTGGGTGGCATATTGAATGCAGTTCAATGAGTGAAAAATATTTAGGGGTACCGTTTGACATTCATGGAGGAGGACTTGACTTGCAATTTCCCCATCATGAAGCAGAAATTGCACAATGTTATGCAAAGAATGGTGTTATTCCCGCTCATTATTGGCTGTATAACAATATGATAACTATTCATAATAAAAAGATGAGTAAATCATTAGATAATTTTATTACTCTGGAAGAATTTTTCAATGGAAATCATACTCTTTTACAAAGAGCATACACGCCTAATACAATACGATTTTTTCTTTTACGTTCACATTATAGAAGTGTTATTGATGTATCAGATGATGCGCTTTTTTCTGTTGCAAAAGGAATATCAAAAATCACACATGCACTGCGACTTGCATATAAGGTTTTATTTGCAGATGCAGACTCTACACGCCATAACAGTCACGATGTTATAAGAGAGAAGGTCAAAGCGATAGTAGAAAAAAATACGAGCGAGGCACACGAGATATATACCGCATTGTGTTCGCATCTTGATGATGATCTTAATACGCCAGAGGTTATTGCTGTGTTGTTTTCTGTGGCGGCGCGAATCGATCTTTTATATACAGAACAGTCACATTTATTGCATGATATTGCGTCCGTATATTATTATTTTTGTGTTATTGTACTTGGATTAGATATTGGGTCTCGTCATAATTCACAAAATAATATAGATCCTCTTGTGAATTTCTTAATAACCATGAGAAAAGATGCTCGTAAAGAGAAAAATTTTGCATTGTCAGACATAATTAGAGATGTGTGTAACAGTGCGGGTATACTTATTAAAGATACTTCTGATGGAGACACAACATGGATGCAACAGTGCGAAGAGGAATTACGATAAATGAGTATTGAAAAATGTAAAAACATGCTGACATTAATAGCCGAAGAACTTGAAGATTTGAAAATTATGGATAGTATGGAAACTTTGCGATATCTTATGACCTTTGGAAAAAAACTACCAGCGCTTGCTGAAAACAACTATACAGAAGACTATTTTGTGCACGGATGTATTTCGAATGCATATGTATGTGTAGAAAAAAGCGCAGAAAATACAGTGTGCATATCGGGATATTCTGATGTTATGGTTGTGAAAGGGTTTATGGGAATACTTTCGTCAGTATCTGCATTATTAACTATAGAAGAATTTCAAAAAGAAGGAAGAGAATTAATTGCAGAATTTTTATCAAAAATCCATCTTGACATTATGTTAACTCCAACGCGTGCAAACGCTTTTGGAAATGTTTTTAAGAAAATATCTGAACAAGCTTTGAATTTATAGAGGCAAGAGAGTTAGCATATGGAAAATATTATTACATATTTACAAAAAACACTTATTGTGTTAAATGGAGTATCTATTACAGTGCAGAAATTATTAATAGAATTAGTGATTCCATTATGCGTAATATGGTTTGTAATTTTCGTTGTAGAAAAAACAGTTGTATTTCTAGAAAGAAAAGCACCTTTTACTCCATTAAAAAAGAATAATGGTCAAGAAGACAATACTATCTTAAAAGAAAAAAATGTAATATATAAAATTAGAAAATTAAGTCGTTTAGGATACACTTTGGGAGTTCTATGGGTTATATTATATTTTATTTCTTCTATAATAAATTTACATAAATTATTTACTATATTTTCGACACCACTTTTTATTTCAGGGAACACAAAAATTTCTTTGCTTTCTTTTTTAAAGATAGGATTGCTTATCTATATTGCTAACATAGTTTCATTATACTTGCAGCAAATTACAGGAAAGATACTTTCATATAAAAAAAATACGGCACAGGATATCTATACTATTTCGAGATTTATACGATATATATCAATAACAATATTTTTTTTAATAGGACTTTCTATACTTGGTATCGATGTATCATCATTGCTTGTTATGTTTGGTGCATTGGGTATTGGTGTTGGATTGGGGTTACAAGATTCAATATTTAATCTTGTGTCTGGAATTACTATTAGTCTTACTAAGGTAATTACAAAAGGTGATAGAGTTGTTGTTAAAGATACCGAAGGAAATGTTGAACGTATCAGTTTATTGACTACAACAATAAGAAGTGTATTTCAAGAAGAATTGATTATTCCTAATAAACTTATAGTGAGTGAACCAATAAAAAACCTGTCGCATTCTGATACATTACTATATATTTTTACTACTGTCCAGGTATCTTATAAAAGTGATCTAGAACAAGTGCAAGAGATTGTACTCACTGCTATTAGACAATCGGAATATCAAATAAAAGAGAAAGATACAGCTTTTTTTCGTGTGCAATCTTTTGACCATTCGGGTATTACTGTTGGAGCGGGATTGTGTATAGCAAATGTTAAAAATAAATTTATTGCTCAGAGTGAATTAAATATGCTAATATGGAAAGCGTTTAATCAACATAATATAGGAATTCCATATACTCAATTAGATTTGCATATTCATAGTGAAAATAATAAAGAAATGAATGATTTACAAAAAGAAATAACGACTGACACGACTGAAAACAATCTATAAAAATATGTTAAGCGTGCAGAGTAGTATTGTTTTCTAATAATATTTGAGCATACAAGAGATCTTCTGCAGTATCTATGTCAAGAGCATGAGATGGAAAAATGGGAAATCCAAATGATTTTAGTACAAACGGGTCAGAGTTATGCATATATACATCGGTTTGCGCCATAAATAGAGCGCCACTTATACTGTAAAAATTTTCCATAGCCTGTCGTTGAGTGTTTCTGTATTGAGGTTGTATAAATCCTTGTAAAGAACCAGATGCAGGAAGTATTCCACTATAATAATAAGGATTTTTTGTCTTAAAAACACTGATGAGTACTTCTGCATTTTTTATTTTGAAATCATCACACGCATTTTGTATGTCTTTATAGTCTCGTAGTGGACATGTTGCCTGGAGTACAGTAAAGTGTTTGTATGAATAATTCATAGTCTGTAATGTTTGTAGCGTATGTATACTTACATCTCGTAAAAGCACAGCATCATGTGAAAGATTTTTAGGTCGTATAAAAGGAGTCCATGCGCCATAGAGGCGGGCAATTTGTGCATACTCTTCATTGTCAGTAGAGACAATCACATCATCAAACACATTGCTTTTAAGCGCGGCTTCTATAGTGTATGCAAGAAGTGGCTTGTTACATAATGACACAATGTTTTTGTGGGGTATTTCTTTTGATCCGCTGCGAGCTGGAATAATAGCAAGATGGTTTTTCATGATAAAGTATTTATAGTCAAAATAACACGTACCCAAGTGGATTCGAACCACCGACCTTCAGAACCGCAATCTGATGCTCTATCCAGCTGAGCTATGGGTACACATACGGAGAAGGAGGGATTCGAACCCTCGGTGCCCGGTTAGAACACAACTTCTTAGCAGGAAGCCCGATTCAACCACTCTCGCACTTCTCCTATTTTTACTATTTGTTATTATTGATTATACTGTAAATCGAGTAGCATGTACAGTAATAGTGTAGTTATAGTGATGTAATATATCTTATGAGAGAGATAAGTATTCAAAATACATATTTACATATATATTTTTAGATATTTTTGATAAAATTGCTTTAAAAAAAGTATAATTGTGTGTTATCATTAATATATAAAAAAATAAATAGGTATCCATAAATAACATTTGTATGTTTCATAATTATGTAATTTTGAGGAGTAATAATGCACAAATATCGTAATGCAATGTATAGTCGTCCAGTGGCAAATGGGTTATATCATCCTATTTTTGAACAAGAAAATTGTGGCACAGGTTTTATAGTCAATATTAATCGAACATCGAGTCATTCTGTAATAGTGAATGCTCTTACAATGTTACAGCGCATGGATCATAGAGGTGCGTCTGGTTCAGAAAAAACGAGTGGCGATGGCGTAGGCATTATGACAGAATTACCTGATGAGTATTTTAGAAAGGTGTGTGCAAAAACAAATACTACACTCCCAGTTAAAAACACCTATGCAGCGGGTAATATATTTCTTCCTCAATTGGCTGATGAAAGAAAGCAGTGTCTCAAAAAATGTGAGCATATAATATCAAATTATTCATTAAAGATAGTTACATGGAGAACCATTCCTATTAATAATTCTATACTTGGAAACACTGCATTCGATTCCCAGCCATTTATATCGCAGTGTTTTGTTACTGCAGAGTATGCGTGTGATTATAATATGCATGATGCTAAAGAAAAAGAGCAATTTTCGAAACGATTTGAAAAAGACTTATTTTTAGCAACAAAGAAAATGACAAACACCATTCGCTCATCACAGTGCGATACACAATCTATGTTTTATATATGTTCGCTTTCTTCAAAAACTATTACGTATAAAGGCATGTTAAAATCTGATCAGCTTCAAATATTTTATATTGACTTACAAGAAGAAGACTATACGTCATATTTTGGACTGATTCATTCTCGTTTTTCTACCAATACATTTCCGAGTTGGGATCGAGCACAGCCGATGAGAATGATGAGTCACAACGGAGAAATCAATACGCTCTATGGCAATACAAACAAGATGTATGCGCGACAAGGCCTTATGCACAGCACTGTTTTTGCGGATAACTTACACGACATATATCCCATAATAGAACACGATGTTTCTGATAGCGGTGCATTTGATAACACGCTTGAATTTCTCTATCATTCAGGATATTCATTAGCGCAATCAATATGTATGATGATTCCAGAAGCATGGCAGCACGACGAGCGTATGAATGATAAGAAAAAAGCGATGTATCAATCATACAATTGTGTTATGGAACCATGGGATGGACCTGCGTGTATTGCATTTGCAGATGGGCGATATGTAGGTGCTGTAATAGATAGAAATGGACTTCGACCAAGTCGATATTATATAACTAATGACAACAACGTAATTTTAGCGAGTGAGTTTGGTGTTGTTGATGTAGATCCTAACAATATAAAAGTAAAAAACAGACTACAACCGGGTGAAATATTTCTTATCGATACATTCGAAGGTCGTGTGTTACATAACGAAGAAATAAAAGAAGTATTATATAATGCAGAAGATTACCAAAGTTGGATGCGTAATGAGGCAATATATTTTTCTGACATACGTGCTGTTACCACAAAAGAGCAGCCTGTAAAAGAGCAATATCTTTCGGATGAAGAGAGAGAAAAACGTACATTAGCATACGGCTATAGCGAAGAAGATAAAATGTACATCATTAAACCAATGATAGAAAGCAAAAAAGAACCACTCGGTTCTATGGGAAATGACGTATCGCTTGCCTGTCTGACTGAACATCCCCGATTGCTCTATGATTATTTTAAGCAATGGTTTTCTCAGATTACTAATCCTCCCATTGACTCTATTAGAGAGCGAGTTGTAATGAGCGTGGGAAGTTATATAGGTCCAGAAGGTGATTTGTTGACTCTCAGACAATCGTGTTGTCATAGGCTTTGGCTTGAGCATCCTCTATTAGATCATGATGAATTTTCTTTATTAAAAAACATGAACTATAAAGGATGGAAATCGTACAGCATCGATATTACATATAATATACAAGAAAAAGGTGGATTGAAACATGCGCTTGAGCGCATAAAAAAGACGGCTGTAACAGCCGCAAAAGATGGCTATCAGCTTATTATACTTACAGATAAAAGCATGGATGAAGAGCATATTCCTATAAGTACTTTTATGGCAGCGTCATGCATCCATCATCATCTTGTTGATCAATGCTTACGATCTACCTGTGCATTAATAGTAGAATCAGGTGAAATGCGAGAAGTGCATCATTATAGCATGCTGATTGGGTATGGAATTGATGCTATATTTCCCTATCTTGTATTAGAAAACGCATATGCTTTGCGAGACAAAGGGATCATTGATGCATCATTTACAAACACACAAATAAATGAGTCTTATAAAGCAGCAGTGGATTATGGAATATGCAAGGTCCTTGCAAAAATGGGAATATCTACAATAGATGGATATAAAGGAGCGCAAGTATTTGAAGCAGTAGGAATAGGACAAGAAGTCATCGATTTTTGTTTTAAGAATACAATATCACGTATAGGTGGTATTGGGTTTGTAGAAATAGAAAAAGAATCAAAATTACGTCATGAAAGTGGATACAAAAAATTTAAAGAAAATGGTCTTGTGGGCGATAAAATTGTAAATAATGGTAATTTTCAATGGCGAAAAGATAGCTATTCGCATGTTTGGGACCCTGAATCTATAGCTCTTCTGCAGCATTCTGTAAGAAAAAATGATGAAAATATATTTAAAAAATTTGTTGCGCATCAGAATAGATTAAAAAAAGATGCCATCACGCTGCGTGAGATATTGACATTTAAAGAAAGAAAAAGCATAGCTATTGAAGAAGTAGAATCTGCACAAAATATCATTAAACGATTTGCTACAGGCGCTATGAGTTTTGGATCAATATCAAAAGAAGCGCACGAGACCATTGCTATTGCTATGAATCGTATTGGAGGAAAGTCAAACACCGGAGAAGGAGGAGAGCTTTCTGAGAGATATAATGCTTTAGAAAATGGAGATTTGAAACGTTCGGCTATAAAACAAGTTGCGTCTGGACGTTTTGGAGTTACAATAGAATATCTTACAAATGCGGATGAAATACAAATTAAAATGGCACAAGGTGCAAAACCTGGAGAGGGAGGAGAGCTTCCTGGACATAAAGTGTTTGATATTATTGCACAAACAAGGCATTCAACACCGGGTATAGGACTTATAAGCCCGCCGCCGCATCATGATGTGTATTCAATAGAGGATCTGTCACAGCTTATTTATGATTTAAAAAATTCAAATCCATCAGCACGAATAAGCGTTAAGTTGGTATCAAAATCAGGAATTGGAGTGATTGCTGCCGGCATTACAAAGGGCAAGGCCGATCATATACTTGTGTCGGGACATGATGGGGGAACTGGCGCATCAGTACTTACAAGTATTAAACATGCAGGACTTCCGTGGGAGATTGGACTGAGTGAAACACATCAGGTTTTAGTGCAAAATAATCTGAGAAGTCGTGTTGTGCTTCAAACAGATGGATTATTGAGGACCGGACGTGATGTCGTTATTGCTACTTTGCTTGGGGCAGAAGAATATTGTTTTGCAACGAGCGTGCTTATTGCAATGGGATGTATTATGATGCGTAAATGTGAGCTTAATACCTGTCCTGTAGGAATAGCCACACAGGATGAAAAATTACGAGCTAAATTTACTGGTTCTCCAGAGCATGTAGCACGATTTATGATGTTTCTTGCAGAAGATGCTCGTCGAATGATGGCAGAGTTAGGATTTAGGACTATAGAAGAAATGGTAGGGAGAAGTGATGTCCTTATATCAAATGAGTCAGTTCTTAATTGGAAATCATCTCATTTAAATTTTGCTTCAATACTTGGAACGAAAAACTATGATAATAATAGTTTTAATCAGTGTTGTTCGATACAACAAGATCATGAACTTGAGAATGTAATTGATAGAAAAATTGTAGCAGATGCAAAACGTGCTATAGAAGAAAAACAACCCATACATCTTACGTATACATTGCAAAACACCGATAGATCTACCGGCACAATATTAAGTCATACCATAGCAAAAAAATATGGAGAAAAAGGCTTGCAAGAAGATACTGTTTTTATAGATTTTCATGGTCATGCTGGACAAAGTTTTGGTGCGTTCTTATCACACGGAGTTACCATGCGATTATATGGTGATGCAAATGATTACCTTGGAAAAGGATTGTCAGGTGGGAAGATAGCAGTCACTCCTCCAAGTGAATGTGGCTTTGTACCTGAAGATAACGTTATTGTAGGAAATGCTGTGCTCTATGGTGCAATAACAGGAAAAGCGTTTTTTAGAGGAAAAGCGACAGAGCGATTTTGTATTAGAAACAGTGGGGCAAAAGTTGTAGTTGAAGGTGTGGGAGCACATGGATGCGAATATATGACAGGCGGAAGAGTTGTTGTACTTGGAGATATAGGAAAAAACTTTTCATCAGGAATGAGTGGTGGTATTATCTATATTTGGGATATCAACCAATGTGTAGAAAAACATGTCAAGAAAGAAATGCTTCTGTATAATGCAGTTCCTGATAAAGAAGCAAAAGAAATATATGATTTGATATATGAACATTATACACTTGTACATTCTGTGCGAGCAAAGTATATTTTAGATAATTGGGAAAAAGAGAAAGCACGATTTATTCGTGTGATATCTCCACAATATGAAAAAATTATTTCGCTGCAAGCAGAATCTTCAGGTGTACTATCGCATAGCAAGGAGAAATTATAATGGGAGATATCACTGGGTTTATGAAATACCCGCAGAAACTTACAAATTATATAGATCCCCAAGAACGCATAAAAAGTTTTGATGAGTTTCTTAAGCCACTCAATGAATCGGAACAAAAAACACAAGCAGGACGATGTATGGATTGTGGAGTTCCTTTTTGTCATTCTTCGTATGGATGTCCGGTAGACAATCTTATACCAGAATGGAACAATTTGTTATATGAAGGAAAATGGAAAGAAGCGTTTGAGCGATTAAGGAAGACAAATAATTTTCCCGAATTTACCGGTCGTGTATGTCCGGCGCCCTGTCAAACAGCCTGCGTATTAGGCATCAATAGTGATCCGGTGAGTATAAAAGATAATGAGTGCGCAATCATAGATAAGGCCTATGCTGATGGATATATGAAAGCGCAGATACCTACAGTGCGAAATGGAAAATGTGTTGCTATTGTAGGAAGTGGTCCTGCAGGATTAGCTGCTGCAGATGAATTAAATGCAATGGGATATACTGTCACGGTATTTGAACGAGATGATCGAATTGGTGGACTGATGATGTATGGAATTCCTAATATGAAATTAGATAAAAAGCTTGTAGAAAAACGCTGTAATATCATGAGAGATGAAGGGGTAACATTTAAGACGAGTATTGCAATAGGAAAAGATATTCAGCCAGAGGAACTCATTGAAAATTTTGATGCCGTACTGCTTGCGTGTGGTGCAACACAACCTCGTGATTTGCCTGTTACTGGAAGATCATATAAAGGAATCTATTTTGCTATGGATTTTTTGCGTGCAAATACCAAGAGTTTGTTAGATAGTAATTTAGAAGATAATAATTATATTAGCGCAAAAGGCAAACATGTAATTGTAATAGGCGGTGGTGATACGGGAAATGATTGTATAGGAACTTCTGTAAGGCATGGCGCTACTTCTGTTATTAATTTTGAATTGCTTTCAAAGCCTCATCCACAACGAAGTTCTGAGCATCCGTGGCCATTATATCCACGTGTCTTAAAAAGTGATTATGGTCATAGCGAAGCACATCACGTATATGGGCGAGATCCACGTGAATTTGCTATTCTTACAAAAGCATTTTTATCTGATGATACACACCATGTATCAGGTATTAAAACATGTCGTGTGAAATGGGAGAAGGTCATAGATGGACCACCTCGGTTTGTAGAAATACCAGATTCTGAAGAAGTATGGAAAGCTGATATTATATTGTTAGCTATGGGGTTTTTAGGCCCCGAGCAATCTGTGTTAGAACAGATGAATATTGAGCGAGATGCTCGAAGTAATATCAAATCAGAGTTTGGCAATTTTTCAACTTCGTGTGAAAAAGTGTTTGCTGCAGGAGATGCCCGTCGTGGTCAATCGCTTGTAGTATGGGCAATACGAGAAGGACGAGGCGCTGCTCAAAACATACATACCTATTTACAAAAATAATAGTATATATGAATAATTGGCATATATATTTCATTACTGTAAAAATAATTTTCACTCTTGACAAATATGTTTGTTTAGACTAACATATTTTTATCTAATTCTTTTATTAAATATAATAGATAAACACAAGGAGAGACATATGAAACAGTATGGTATTGTAATAGTATTTATATTTTTGGCTACACAAAGTATATTTGCTAAAAATAAAGAAGATGTAGTAAATGTGTATTCACATCGACATTATAGTGTAGATAAAATACTTTATGAGCAGTTTACAGAACAAACAGGAATTAAAGTAAATGTCATTGATGGAAGCGGTAGCGAAATAATAGAACGTATTGTTACAGAAGGTAAAAATACTGAAGCTGATGTAGTATTTGTAGTAGATATTGGCAGGCTGACACAGTTAAAGCAAAAAGGCGCATTACAAAGTCTTCCTAGTTCAGTTATAAAACATATACCAAAAAAATTACGCGATGTGAATAAAAAATGGGTAGCTGTTTCGAAGCGTTCTCGAGTAATAGTGTATGATAAAACCAAAACGACGCCTACTGTAACATCATATGAAGATCTTGTAACACAGCCAGTTCGTATTGCTGTTCGATCTTCTGCAAATGAATATAATCAAGCGCTATTAGCGTCTATCATTTATCATAATGGAAAAGAAGATGCTCGATTATGGGTGAAAAATCTTGTTTCTCATTTAGCTCGTGCTCCTCAGGGAAATGATAGAAGTCAAGCAAAAGCAGTGGTTTCTGGCATTGCTGATTATGCTATTATGAACACATATTATGTTGGTCTTATGCTGCGCTCTAGTGATTTGAAAGAAAAAAGCGTGGGAGAAAAACTCGGAATAATTTTTCCTAATCAAAACGATCGTGGATCTCATATTAATATTAGCGGTGTTGGACTTGTAAAGTATTCAAAAAATAAAAAAGCTGGATTAAAGTTGATTTCTTTCTTATTATCAGAAGAAGCACAAAAGAAAATAGTAGAAATGAATTATGAATATCCTGCATCATCAAAAGTACAGTTAAGTCCATTTTTACAAAAACTTGGAAAATTTAAAGAAGATATTCCAAAAGATCTCAATAAAATTGGTTCATTAGTATCTTCTGCTGCAAAAATAGCTGATGAAGAAGGCTGGAAGTAGTAATTTGGCAAGGAGTAATGCAGTCGTAATTGGGATTGCATTATTCTTTGTTGTTCCTTTTCTGTTTTTATTATCAGGAGTTCCTTTCTTCAATAGTGAAGTATTAGATACTTTTTTTTCTCATCTGTTTTTTGAATATTTGATTACAACGATATTACTTGCAGTGTCTGTACTGTTTGTTTCTATTATGTTAGGGACTAGTATGGCATGGATTTCTTTTCAATATACGTTTCCGTTTCATACTATTTTAAGAGCCTTGCTTCCTTTGTCTATTGTAATATCACCTTATATGCTTGCTATTTTTTTTTCTGAATGGGCAGATAAGATAAGTGTTAGCATAGTTACTATGAGTAACTCTTTTGAATTGTCACATATTTTTAATACTTCTACCGTTATAGCAATAGTAAATTTTACCTTTTTAGTGCTTACATTATCATTAGCGTTCTATCCATATGTGTATGTTTTTGTAAAAGCAGCATATGAGAAAAATTCATATGCAATTATTAGTGCGGCACGATTATTAAACCCTCGATCAAAATCATTGTTTTTTACAATGGGAATACCTGTTGCGAAAAATGCCATTATAGGTGGTGCATTATTTATTTTTATGGATATGTTAAATGAGTATGCATCTATTGTTCACTTTGGATATAACACAATAAGCAGTGGTATATATAGGGTATGGTTTTTGTATAATGATTTAGGTTCAGCACAAATTTTATCGTTAGGTGTATTGTGTGTAGTTGTTTTTATTGTGTGGAATATACAATATTCTAAAAAGAAAACTATGACGCAAGGTATGCCTGTGTATACTCCGATTATGCGAATAAAACTTCCCATAATACGTGGATGTATAGTTATGATATGTTGTTTTATTCCCGTTCTTATTGGATTTATCCTTCCAGTTATTCAATTTTCTTCATGGGCGTATCTCTCTTTGAAAAATGATATGACGTTGCTCTATGATAACATTGCATTACTAAAAGATACAATCATATTTATATGCATAGCTGTAGGAATTGCAACATTTTTAGCATTGTTGATATCTTATATACATCATATTCATACATCAAAATTGACTACTGTATCATATGGAATAACTACTTTAGGGTATGCCATTCCAGGAACTGTTGTAGCTGTTGCTATGTTAGGATTTTTTTATATGATTGATACATATGTGTTTCCCAACCACGCTATTATGAGTCTTTTTTTAAATAGGACTTTTGCAGCATTGATATTTGCAGTGATAATTCGATATTTTTTTGTTATTATAAGTCCTATATACACGGGATTAAAAACGTATGGAAAACATTATGAGTTAGTATCATATTCTTTAGGAAAAAATGCTAGAAATACATTTAAGAAAATATCATTGCCACTTAATATGCCGTTTATTATTGGGGGAATATTTCTTTTTGTCATGGACATACTCAAAGAAATTCCTATGACCCTTACATTACGTCCATATAATTTTAATACATTAGCATTGAAAACATATTTGCTTGCTCGAGATGAGATGATAGTTCAGTCTTCAATACCATTACTGTTTACAGTGAGTATTGGATTAGTATTGCTTGTATTCTTAAAATGGAGTGAACGTTATTATAGAAAAAATACATATGTATAAATCAAAAAAAACCGTTACAATAATATCAATATGAATATAGCAAATATTGAAAATGTGAACGCGTGCTATCCACCACGACATAAGCAATGTATATACAATATTAATTTAAAAATTGCTAAGTATGAGTTTACGGCTCTTACAGGAGAAAGTGGTTCTGGAAAAACATCTATATTACGATTGCTTGCTGGATTTTTAAAGCCGTGTCAAGGCAGTATAAGTATAGATGATACTATAGTAGCGTCAAAAAAAGTATGGATTCCTATTGAAAAAAGAAATGTAGGGGTGGTATTTCAAGATTGTGCGCTTTTTCCGCATCTTACTATTAAGCAAAATATTTTATATGGAATATCAAATAAAACTCATAGAGAGCAAGAATCTATGTATCATCATATGATGAATATATTTGATTTAAAGCAATTTAATTTAGACAGACGATATCCACATGAAATTTCTGGTGGACAAATGCAACGAGTTGCATTGGCACGTTCTATAGCGGTTAGACCACGATTGTTGATTTTAGATGAGCCTTTTAATAATTTAGGAAACGATATGAGAGAACACATGCTGTATAATCTTAAAGAATTAGTACATTTATACAAGATAAGTGTTTTGTATATAACGCATGAAAAAGATGAAGCATTCTCAATAGCTGATACGATAGCAGTACTGAAAAACGGAAGAATTCTTCAACAAGATTCTCCTCAAAATATATATACGCGACCGTGTAATTCGTATGTAGCACGTTATTTCGATGCAATAAACATACTGCCTATACAAAAAGCAAAAACAGAATTTATGTTTATGAGTCCTTTAGGTATGCATTCGGTATTTTTTCTAAAAGATGTTAAGACATCATCCTATGAGAATATTTTTATGTGTATACGTCCACATGAAATACACCTTACAAGTGATGCAGAAAATGCGGTAGATGTACGAGTGATTGATTATAAATATTATGGAAATTATTATTATGTCTATTGCAATCCATTGAGTGCTCAATTCTCGCATGTAAAGATTATTGTGCAATGCGACCCTTCTGTCCAACTTGCAAAACATGATATTGTAAAAATAAAAATGCAAGATAATTCTAACGTACATATGATATGTGAAGATGAAAATAGTAATACTTGAGAATACAATCTTTTCAAAAGACATGTCGCTTGACATAATAGCAGATATTGGAGAAGTTACTGTATATGATAGGCCGCCCATCAACATAAAAGCGTCCGAAGATGCGCATGAAAATATTCAAGATATAGATACTATTATAGATCGTATTGGTGATGCAGAGATTGTTCTTACAAGTAAAACATGTATTACACGCGAAGTCATAGAAAAAACATCTATGAAATATATTGGAGTACTTGGTACTGGATATGATTCTATTGATATGATGGCCGCAAGAGAACATAATATTACTGTGTCTAATGTTCCTGAATATAGCACACAATCAGTAGCTCAATTTACATTTGCTCTTTTGCTTGCACTGTGTCATAGAATAGAAATGCATAGCAAAGCGATTCAAGAAGATAATATGTGGTTAAAAAAACGTGATTTTTGTTTTTCTCTTACTTCACAAATAGTATTGCAAAATAAAACATTAGGAATTGTTGGATTTGGAAGTATAGGGCAAAAAGTATCAGAAATCGCACATGCATTTGGGATGAATAGTATTGCATATACGCCTCGTCCAGAAAAAATAAATAGTAGCGCAAAGTTACATATGGCACCTGTAGAATATAGACCTCTGCATACATTATTGGGCGAAGCCGATGTAGTATCGCTACACTGTCCACTATCTAAAGATACTATGCATCTTATCAATACACAAACACTGTCATATATGAAAAAAACTGCATTTCTTATTAATACTGCTCGAGGCAATCTTGTAGATGAGCAGTCAATGTATAATGCATTATCTTCTAAAAAGCTAGCGGGATTTGCTACTGATGTGTTATCAAGTGAACCACCTTTAAAGGATAATGTATTATTGAAAGCTCCGAATTGTATTATAACGCCTCATATGGCGTGGTTTTCATATGAGGCGCGCAAAGCGCTTTTAGAAATCGTCGCAAATAATGTGAGACAATTTCTAAAAGGGACTCCTATCAACGTTGTATCAGTATAGTCATTATAGAATGATTGAAAATATAATAACAATGTTAATGATCCATAATGTGAGTGGTATATCTTTTATTTTTCCTTTGAATATTTTAAGCATAGTATGCGTTAATAATGCCCAAGATATTCCTTGTGAAAGACTAAATGTAAGCGGCATAAGTATAAGTGCTAAAAATGAAGGAAGTGCGCTATCTAAATTTTTCCAGTTTGCTTTGACAAGTGGAGACATCATATAAGATCCAACAAGAACAAGAGCAGGAGCGATAGCTACCTGTGGTATTGAGCCTAATAAAGGACTAAAAAACATACATGGAAGAAAAAACAGTCCGGTAAAAACTGCTACAAGTCCCGTTTTTCCTCCTTCTTTAATACCTGCTGCACTTTCAATATATGCGGTTCCAGGTGATGATCCTGCAAATCCAGAAAAAATACTTGCGAGAGAATCTGCAATAAATGCTTTTCGCATGTTTTTAGGTTCCCCTGTTTTTGTATTTATAAAATTACCCGTAGTAGCTATTCCTAGAAATGTTGCAAGACTATCAAAAAAATCTACAAAAAGAAAACTAAAAATAGGAATAATTCCGCCCCACTTGAATACTTGATCAAATTCCATTGCACCAAATAATGAGAAATCAGGAGTAGATATAATTTTTTGAGGGAATTCTACGAGCGGTTTTTCTGAAAAATTAAAGAGTGAAGAACTGAGTGTCCCTATAATAACAGTAGTAATAATAATTCCAATAACGGTTGCACCTGGTACTTTTTTTATAGTAAAGAAGGTTGTAACTATTAAGCCTATCAGAAAAGAGATTGTTTTTAGATTTATACCACCAAAACTGACTAATGTTTCGGGGTTTGAAACAATAAATCCAGACCATTGTAATCCTATGAACGCTATAAAAAATCCTATACCACCGCTTATTCCATATCGTAGGTCTAATGGTATTGCACGTATAATAGTGTCTCGTAATTTTAATATTGATATTAAAAAAAAACACAATTCCTGACACAAATACTATTCCAAGTGCATTTTGCCATGTTACTGTGTTAGATAATACAAGAGTAAATGCAAAGAATGCATTTAGGTCCCATTCCTGGAGCTACAGCAATGGGTAAGTTTGTTAATAGTCCCATAAGTATAGAACCGAAAGCTGCAATGCATATAGTACTTGTAACAAGCGCTGAAAAAGGCATACCTGTTGCTGCAAGTATTCCTGGATTTGTAAGAATAATATATGACATTGTCAAAAAAGTCGTAAACCCTGCATAGAATTCTTTGGGTACACTCGTATGATGAGAAGATAAATTAAATAATGGTTTCATAATACATTTAATTATAATAGAAGAGAATAATTATTGCTATAAATTGAACATAAAAAATTTTGTTATTATTATCCGATATAATATTATAATGAAATATTGCTCAAAAACGTGTAAGATAGGAATACTGTCGCTTCAAGGTAATTTTGAACAACATTTTGCTGTTTTTGAACGCATTAAAAAAATGCACACACAATATTCTCATATTGAGCTCTATTATATTTCTCAAAAAGATGATTTTACCGATGAAATCAACGCTTTTGTTATCCCGGGGGGAGAGAGTAGTACTATGAATACACTTATAGATACTATGAACATGAGAGAATCTATCAATGCTCTTGTTGATAAGGGGGTTCCTATATTGGCGACTTGCGCAGGAGTTATACTGCTTGCAAAATATATTGATCATTCTCTCAATAAAAAAAGTCCCATTGTAAATATTTCTGTATCACGTAATGCGTATGGGCGACAAAATCATAGTTTTTTTGCTGAAGTGGTAACAGAAGAAGGCTTAGTTGTAAAAGGATTATTTATTCGAGCTCCTATAATTAATACAGTAGGAGAGCAGGTGGTGACTCTTGCTCGCTATAAAAATCACCCTGTTATTATACAAGAAAAAAATATATTAATGAGTACATTTCATCCTGAAGCAATACAAGAATGTACTTTGCATAAGTATTTTTTAGATACATATAGATTAATGTAAATGTAAAAAAACATACTACTATGCTAGCTTGCGCGATAGAATATATGCAGTAAAATCATATAAATTATCTTTTGCTACAGAGACTATATTTAAAGAATCAATAGAAATATATATATTTTTCACAATTTTTTTATATTTTTCATCGATTTTTTCCCATATGTTCCATTCTTGAGCATATGATAAAAGTTGCTGTATTTCTTTGGATGTGATTTCTTTTTGAAAAATACTATCAAGTGCTTCACATTTTTGATAGTTTTTAGCGGTTTCATAAAAAAATTCTTTAAGAAAAGTATTTTTTTTTCGGTATATATCTGATCCTTGAGGTTTTCCCGTGCTCTGTTGATGATATCGTAAATCTAATACATCATCTTGAATTTGAAAAATAATTCCAAGGTCAGAACCAATCGCTGTGAGCAAATCGATTTCTTTTGTATCAATAGATTTTTCCTTATCTGCATATATGTATCCAAGTATTGCGGGGAGACTAAAAGTATAATTTCCTGTCTTTTTTTTATACATTGAAAGAATATTGTCTATAGTGGGTTTTTCAGGTGATATTTCCCAATACATGTCGTTCATTTGCGCAACACCAACATGACAAATATATTCGCAGAATATTTTGATGGAATCCTGTAGTGTTCTTTTAGGCATAGTGCAACTAAGAATGCTGATTGCATAGGAATATACAATATCACCAAGACATAATGCAAGCGCTTCTCCTTGTGCGCGTGCTTGTTGTGAAAATGTATTATCAATATGCTGCGCCAAAAGCATATGCATGCTATAATTTCCTCGACGTATATCATCTTTGTCCATGAGGTCATCATGGATTAATAAAAATGCTTGAAGAAGCTCAAGTGTTGCTGCAATTTTATATATATCATCATGCTCTGATAAAAGATGATGTTTTTGTCTGTTTTTTGTATAGACATGCTTATAAAAATATATGCAGAGGAGTCCTCGAGTCATTTTTCCACTAAGGATATACTGTGTAAGCATTGATTGAATATCATCACTTAATGTAATAGTATTTTTAAATACAGTAAGAAATAATTCAGATATACAATGAACAAGTGTTGATTGTAATATTGGTTTGTGAGCAATTGAAAAATCTGAAAATGCAGTCATAGTATAAGTATACTTATATATATCTATACATTTCACAATTAAAACATATACATTTGAAATAATAAACAATGGCGTGTAAATATACGATAGCGAAGACACTTCATACATAAAATATTCAAATCAGATGACAGAATGTACGAGAAGGCATAGAAATATTTCTTTTTTAAATAATAACTATGGTATAAAAGCCTAAAATATCAATAGAGCATTACATAAAAACCCAAAAGTGCTCATTAAAAATTCTATAAAAATATGCTTTTTATATGATTGATAATAGTAGTATTTATTGATATAATATTTAATTAATATATGTCAAAAACGTTACATTTTGCAAAAGAAGCAGTTATATATTTTCATGGAGAAATTGCTAAAGAAGTTTTTTTAATAAAAAATGGCATTGTAACAATTTCTTCCAATATTCACTCTATTGAGATGAATAATAAAACAAATATTCAAAAAGGAAATTTTTTTGGATTGTATTCTGCTTTAGATGGCATTACACGACAGGATGATGCAATAGCGTATACTGATATAGAATTGATATCGTTTACTGTAGAGGAATTTCAAACTCTTATAACACATAAGTCAGGTTTGTCATTACAATTAATGCGTATGCTTTCGAATGATCTTAGAAAAACACATGAAAAAGTAAAATCCATAGTTGATAAGATGAACAATGATGAAGCAGCTAATGATGATATGTCTGAAGATGGACTTTTAATGTATGCTCGTTATTTTCATCAATGTTCAGAATTTGATAAAGAAAAATATGTATTGAAAAAAATTGTTGAACAATATCCACATGGTAAGAATAGTGACGAAATAAATACAATGATTAAAAATTTAGCGCAGGAGAATCGATAATGCTTGATGAAAATTCACATATGTTAAATAGATTTGAAGTTTCTTATGAAAATAATCAAATAATATTTTGTGAATATGAAAGAGGTGACTCTTTTTATTTTATTAAGAGTGGAGAAGTTAAACTTACTAAAATTATTAATAACAGCGAAGTTCTTATAGATATTTTAAAGTCTGGAATGTTTTTTGGTGAGATGGCAGTGATAGAACCACTTCCGCGATCCGCATTGGCTGTGGCAAGTGGCAAAGTGGTATTGTTAAAATTTTCTAAAGATAATTTTGAAAAAGTAGTGCTAGAGAATAAACAGTTATCTATAAATCTTATAAAAGTATTTGTAAATAGAATTAATACGCAGTTGCAACGATTGCATATTTTTATGTATGATGATCCAATACCACGAGTTATTTCGTGTTTGTTTAATTTGAAAATTACAATATCTATAAAAAATCAACAGATGAGCATTGTGAAAGCTTCTGTAGCCGATATCGCAAAATGGGTAAGACTGAGTGAGCATGATTGTCGTGATGTTATGCAAAAGTTATCGAGTAAAAATTTTATTAATGTGAAAGATGATGCGATAGTGCTGATAGAGGAAGATAATTTAAAAAGACAACTTTTGCTTTATTCAAAAAATAAATCGTAATCAATTTGTATATAGAGTATGGCAATTATTAAAAAACACTATTCAGATTTCAAATATACGTGTTGCAGGGAATATAATAAAGCATATTTTTGCGATACTGCCCCGATGTGATTGTTCCCGGAATGACAACGGCGGCACTTGATAAATATATACATATGTCTATAGTAAAAGAAGGTGGACTGCCTGCTTTTCTTGGATATAATAATTTTCCCCCGCAAGTTGTTGCATCTCTCTTAATGAAGAGATTATACATGGTATACCATCGCACCAGAAAATAATTTCTGAAGGAGATGTAGTTTCTGTAGATATTGGAGTTGTATATCAAGATAATATAGCAGATAGTGCATACACATGTTTATGTAGGATCTAATCCACCTAAAGAAATAAAAAATTTGCTCGATGTTACTAAAAAAGCATTATATGATGGAATTGAAGTTGTAAAGTCAAAAAAACGTGTTTCTGACATAGCAAAATCAATATATTCACATGCAAAACGAAATCGTTTGGGAGTAGTGAGAGAATTTTGTGGACATGGTGTAGGAATTGATATTCATGAATCGCCAGAAATCCCAAATTATTATCCTTTTTTTGGAGCAAATCCACGTTTATATCAAGGAATGGTTATCGCTATCGAACCTATGTTTACTTTAGGATCCGATAATATTATAATTGATGATACAGATAATTTTACTGTCCGAACTAAAGACAATTCAATTGCAGCACATTTTGAACACACAGTGGCTGTTACAGAAAATGGTGTTCAAATTCTTACTTAAAAATAGTAAAAAATTGAGATAAAATATAATTTTATCTTATTCTTGAAACCATTCAATTGATCGAGAAGATTGATAATTTCCGCGCCATAATCCATTTGCTCGAGTAAAAATAAATAAGGTATCTGCATCTAAGAAAAAGCCAATAACTCCAGCGGTATCAAGTGTTCCTGATGTATATTTATTACCTAATGGTTTTGTGCTTAGATTTATATCAACTGTACTTTTAGTATTATCAAGATTAATTTCTTGATAGCCTTGGTCGCGACCATAGAGAATATTAGAGTGTCGAGTTCCTACTAATAATCCTTTGAAAGTATTTTGATCAATATAAATAAAATCGGTAAAATATACTGTGTCATCTTTTTTTGTAGATCTGTTCCATGTGGTACTATTATTAGTTTCCCAAAGATAGCCTTCATTAGATAAAATGAGGAATTCATTACCTTTTATAGTATATTCATATATACCACCTAGATAACCAGTTAATTTTTTTGGAGTAGCACTTGCGCTTGACATCTCAACTTTATCATTAATGTTTTTAAGTGTATTACTACTTGTAATCAATGAAATGACACCTTTAGTGATGACATATGTTTTTGATTGAAAAAAAGCACCGTCAAAAATAATATCTGTAGCATCTTTTTGTATGATTGTAGGGCTGTTGGTGTTATAATTCATATAAAATGAATATTTTCCTGATGTTGATTGTTCGTTTGCATATAAAATGTTATTTATTAATAAAATATTTTTCACTTTAGGAGTCGATCGTTTATGTGTTATTTCAAAGTCTTTATTGTTTGTTTTTACTTCTATTTTAAAGAGTGATTGTGAAGAAATGAGGCTATCGTTTTCTTTATATCCGATAAAATATGCAGTAGTATTATCTCCAGGTGTTTGCACAATTTGTAAAACTCTTGTATATTCGTTGTGATTGAGATTAGTAATTTCCCAATTGTCTGATGATGTTTTTCTATGAAACATTTGCGTACCTGTTGCAACAAAATAATATTCGCCTACTCGAGCCATACCATTTATAGTTGCATTATCTGATAAATTATTAGTATTAATTTTTTCTTCTTTTTCTATTGTTGCAAATATCGGATAAGTTTCTACACAAGCACTAAAGTATATACTGCACTGTAATATAAATAGAAAAAAAAGAACATGAGACAGAGAAGATGTTTTATCTTCTTTAAAAAAAATAGTATTAATATACATATGTAAATCCTGCGGATATATCAAGAAAATTTCCTAAACGTGAATGTTCATTTCCAAGACTAAATTGATATGATTGAACAATATACCAGTAAGAGAAGAAAAGCCCTGTTGACCAATTTTGGTTTATGCGATATAAAACTCCAAATTTTGGTTTCAAAGTAAAATCTACTTTTACGTCTTCTTGAAATGATGAGATAGATATTCCTAATCCTAATGACACAGGAAATTCTACAGGAAACGCTTGAAACACATACTTAATGTGAGCAGTTATTGGTCCCATAAACAAGGTGTTGTGATTTTCTGTCTGTGCAAACATTCCTGAAAATTCTACACCAGTCGATAAGCCTTTCCATAGAAAAATATCCCATTCAAAAAAAATACTTCCTCCTACGGACAATTGAGTGTCTGATATGTACTCTCCAGTAAATTTTTGAAAGAAGAGTGGAACAACCATACCTAATCCCAGTGAGATACTGCCTTGACCTGTTTCGTATCGTGGAATATATTTTTTTGTTGTGATGAGTTTGAGGGAGGTATCTTGATTATCAATATTTTCTTCTTTTTTAGATAGTGTATCTTGAGCTTGTAAATATATAGAAGAAAAGACATATAAAATGATAAAAAAAAGTTTTTTTTTCATATATTAATGTAGTGTAATTTATTGATAAACTATAGTCAACTATTACAAATTAATATGATTTAGCTTAGCGAGGAGTAAAGACACTATCAGTATTCTCTTTAGCAAATGTATTCTTACCGGTAGGTGTTATATGCCAATCAGATGATGTGTTTGTATCAGTGTATAGTGAGTTTC